>KV013373.1:98000-121497 GCA_001598015.1 Dorcoceras hygrometricum
TAACCCTAAACCTAGCACATAGCCGCCCCTCCCCTCCTCTCCTAGCGCCGCCGCCGCCCGCCGCCGATCGTCGCCGGAAATTTGTTCCGGCCAGTTCGATGTGGAGAATCCGATCGTGCTGATCTCGTCAGGACTTCTAGTGCAGTCTGACGAAGGAGTCTCGGATCTGGTCGTGGACTGGATTGACGTAACTACCGCAATCAACCGAGAAGCGCCGGGTTCTTGAAACACCGGTTGGAGCCAGGCACAAGTGCCAGCGAGGTAACACGCCTGAAACACCCTATGTATGTTGATACATGTAGAATTGTTCTTCGTATTGATCGCCTCCCGGTTCTCTAAATTTTTGTTCTTCCGCTGCCTGACCGGGGGGCGGATCCGGATCCCCAACAATTTTTAGATCTCAAAGTCAAATACCTACATTTTCATCACAATCTGGTAACGAATCTCAACTTTTTAAATTTTCTGAATCTGATTTTAGAGATGAAACTGCTAGATTTGTAGCTGTAGAACAACTTTCTTTTAGCTTTGGTGATAAATTATCTTTCCAAAACTGGCTTTCATCTAGTGCAAATTCTGCAATTAGGCGCATCCCACGTAACACACTTAAACGCACAATTCACAAATTGGTAGCTACACAAAAGAAGGAATTAATTAAAGAATTTGCTAGTTTAGATAACAAAGTTTCTCTGTGCTCTGATATTTGGAGTGACCATTGGCAGTCTTGCTCTTACATGGGAATTACTTGTCACTGGATTGATAATGCATGGAACATACAAAAACGTTTGCTTGCATATCGTTGTTTCAATGATCCACACACTGCACAAAATATTTCTCATCTGATGTTTATTATTTTAGAAGAATATGGTTTAACTTCCAAAATTTTTTCAATTTCTTTTGATAATGCAAGTGCCAACACGTGTAGTATTGATGAATTAATAAGAATGTGTCAACCATCGATAGGTGGTAAATTCTTTCATATTAGATGCACATGTCATATTTTAAACTTGTGTGTACAAGATGGACTTAGAAGTTTAGAAACTTATATTAAACCAAGGGCACCGAGGGCACTTCTGGAACAACAACTGGAGGAGGAGGCACTAGTGAATGTGATTAGTCAAGTTATTTGTATTTTAACTTTCAATTTATATCTTTTATTTTCTATTGTAATTTCAAGTTATTTGTATTGTTATTCAATAACATTTATTTTTTAAAAAGAATTACATTTCAAATTTCAAATTCAAATCTCAATTATTATTCTTTTACATTTAAATTCGAATTCAAACACAAATTAAAATTCGAATTCAAAATCCAAAAATTTACATTAAAGTTCTAATTATTTATAATTCAAATTTGAAATAACAAATTTAAATTCAAAATTTGAATTTGAAAATTTGAATTTCCAAAATCAAATTTCGAAAAAGGAATATTTTTTTTAAATTAATATCATTTTTTCCGATTAAAAATCCTTTTTTTGTTTTTTTTTATTTTTTTTAATTTGTTTTTATTTTTGTAATTAAAAAAAATTCGGAAAATAAAAAAAAAAAAAAAAAAAAAAAAAACCGAAAACCGGCCCGGAACCGGCCCGGAACCGCCGGTTCCAGACCCGGACCGGAACCGGTTCTCACGGTTCCGGTTCCGGTTCCGGGATTTACGGACCCGGACCCGCCGGTTCCGACCCGGAACCGGCCCGTGGCCGGGTCTACTTATGGTAAGAGGGTATTAGCAGCTATATTGAATGCCGCCTGATGGTCACGAAATAAGGTGGTTGGCGAAGACCAGATCAAGGTCTGTAAGCAACCCATGGAGCCAAACAACCTCAGAAGATGTGGAAGCCATTGATCTGTATTCAGCCTCAGGGGAAGAGCATGAGACTGTGTTTTGCTTCTTTGTTTTCCAAGAGACTGGAGAAGAGCCAAGTGTAACAAGATATTCAGTAACCGACTTTCTGCTCGTAAGACATGAAGCTCAATCTGAGGCTAAATAAGCACAGAGCTGTAAATCATTCTGGGCAGGTAAGAGAATTCCCAAACCGGGTGATTGTTTAGATATCCAAAAACTCGTGCCGCAGCTGGCATATGAGACTTCTTCGGTTTGTGCATAAATTGGCTTAAATTCTAACATCAAACAAATGTTGGGACGAGTAATCATAACATAGATAAGGCGTCCACTTAATAATTGATACACCGGTGAATCAGGGGGAAGAGGATCAAGCATAGGAGCAGAGGATGTAGCAGGCTCGGTAGCATCAAACTCAAGTGTAGTGAGCCGAAGATATTGCTCTATTAGGTTGTCAAAAGGCTTATAGGCAGTGAGTCCTGTCTCTGCAAGAAGCTCAAGGATGTATTTCTTTGATTCAGAAAGATGCCATGCTTGGATCGAACCACTTTAAGTCCTAGGAAGTATTTTACATGACCAAGATCTTTGATAACAAAGTGAGCATGGAGATGTTGTTTCAGATTAGTAATACTGTCCAAATTATTTCTAGTGGTGACAATGTCATCAATGGATACAAGAAAGAATGGTAATGTTGTCTTCATGGTGCTTGATGAACGGAGAGTGATCATGGGCAGAGTGCACAAAACCAACAGTAAGCAGGGTGTGAGTGAACTTCGAGTTCGACTGGGGTGAGGCCTGCTCTAACAATTGAGTCTTAAGGAGTTTCCTGGCATGATTGGGTTTGTGGTTCTGGAAGCCAAGAGGAATGGACATATGACTATCTTCATCTAAATCCCCTTGAAGGTAAGTGTTTGTAATCTGGTGAAGTGACCAATTCTTAGCAATCATGATACTTAAGGGACATCGCACATTAGTAATTTTTGTGACAAGAGGAAAAGGTTTCTTGATAGTCAATACCGAATTATCGAGTATATCCTTTGGCTACAAGACGGGCCTTAAAGCGATGAATGCTTCCATCAGCATTGTATTTTATTTTATCAACCTAGCGACACCCTATAGGCTTCTTACCCGTTGGATGAGGGACAATCTCCTAAATTTATTTGCATCTAAGGCTGCAATTCTTCAGCCATGGCATCCTTCCATTGAGGATCAGATGCAATTTCTTTATAGGATTTGGGTTCATAATGAAGAGATATGGCAGAAAGAAAAGCATGATGGAAGAGTGAGATGTAAGCATTGTTAAGAAAGTTAGAAAGTTTATATGGGATGGGATCAGGATTCCCACTGAAGATACTAGAACAAATGATGTATTTTTTCCAAGAATGTGGTCTAGTAGACTGACGAGGAAGGTGATAGGACTAGTGATCGGAAAACCAAAGAGAATAACACGTGAATACAGAGACCTCACCCAGGGAACATTCCCTGTACACCCTAGCTAATGCTAGTACTAACCAACTAACTCCCTTCCCCCCCCCCTATCTGTTATTTAACATTCTGCTGTTGGGCTTTGGCCCTCCTAGTATATACCCTGGTTATCTTGGGCCTATCTATGGATTTATCTAAGCCTGTTTGTATATCTATATCGTTAGAGCCTGTAACAATACCCCCTCCCTTAATTTCAGCCTTGTCCTCAAGGCTGGTACTTGGAAATTGAGCGTAAAAATCTTCTGTATCCTCCCATGTTGCTTCTTCTTGGGGTCTATCTTTCCACTGTACTAGCACTTGAGGCACTGATATTCCAGCTTTCTTCTTCTGCCTGTGAGCTAGGACTTTGATAGGTTCAAAATTAGAGGTCAAATCCTGTGCCAACTCATTTGGTAAGTTCAGGGCCCGAGTCACCGCTCCTCGTGCCTGTTTAAGTTGTGATGCGTGGAACATCGGGTGGATGCGAGACCCTTGAGGTAGCTGTAACTTATAAGCAACCTTGCCAATTCTTTCAATCACTGGGAATGGGCCGTAGAACCTGGGAGCCAATTTCTGGTAGACCGTGGGACAAATAGAATGCTGCCTATGTGGCCTCAACTTCAGGAATACCATGTCCCCAACCTGAAATGAAATATCTTTACGGTGGACATTTGCAAACTTAACCATCCTCTGTTGAGCCCTGCCCAAATTGTATTTAAGTTGTCTGAGAATTTCATCCCTATCACTCAGTTCTCTTCCTACTGCTGCCACCTTAGATTCCCCTGGTAGAAATCGTGTGATTGTGGGAGGCTTCCTGCCGTAGACAACTTCAAAAGGGGACATCCCCGCTGATGAATGGTGCGAGGTGTTGTATCAATACTCTGCCCAGTGTAGCCATGTACTCCAGTTTCTGGGTTGTTCCGATGTGAAGCATCTCAAGTACGTTTCCACACATCTATTTACCACTTCAGTCTGGCCATCAGATTCTGGATGATAGGCATAGCTCATGGCTAACTTTGTGCCCTGCAATTTGAAAAGTTCCTGCCAAAAAGTACTCATAAAGACTGAATCACGATCACTGACAATGGAACTCGGTACCCCATGCAATCGCACCACCTCCCTGACAAATTTTTCTGCTACCATCTGTGCCGTGTAGGGGTGTATTAACAAGATGAAGTGAGCATACTTTGATAGCCGATCCACCACCACAAAGATGACGTCATAACCCCTTGACTTAGGTAGACTTGTGATGAAATCCATGGATATGTCCTCCCAAATACGATCAGGAATTGGGAGGGGCTGTAGGAGGCCTCCTGGTTTGGTGGCTTGGTACTTGTGTATCTGGCAGACCTTACAATCTGCTACAAATTTGTACACATCTTTCTTCATGTCAATCCAGAAAAGACTGTTAGCTATGCGGCGCAGGGTTCTAAAAGCCCCCGCATGTCCCCCTTCTGCTGTCCCGTGGCATTCCTGCATCACTAGTGTAGTCCATTTGGAGTCAGCAGGTAGTACCATTTTGCCTTTGTACAATAGAGTTCCATGAACCAGCGCATAATTCGGATGCAATGTGTCCTGGTTCTGTAAACCTGTGACGATACTGCTCAATCTTGGATCCCGTTTTACTGCTCTATTGATCTCTTCCACTTCCATCCACTGGGGAACTGAAATGCTGTTGATTTCTGTTTCTAAACATCGAGACAAAGCATCAGCCGCTCCATTTAGGATTCCTGCCTTGTATTTAATCTGAAATTCGAACCCCATCAACTTTGCAAGCCACTGCTGCTGATCCTTCGCTGCAGGAGATTTTTAACGCCTTATGATCTGTCAACACCACAAATTTCCTTCCCAGTAGATAAGCTCTCCAGTGCTGCACTGCCAACACCAAAGCCATAATCTCCTTTTCATACGTCGACTTGTTTAGTGCTCCTGCTGCTAAGGCTTTGCTAAAGAATGCTATGGGTCGCCCCCCTTGCGCTAGTAAAGCTCCTATTCCCCTGCCAGAAGTGTCGCACTCTATCTCAAAATTTGAATTAAAATCTGGGAGTCTCAACACTGGAGCCGTTGTCAATTTTCGCTTCAACTCTAGGAACACAGTGTTGGCCTCCGTGTTCCATGCAAATCCCCCTTTGTTTAGCAACTCCGTGAGCGGCTTGGCTATTTTTCCGTAGTCTTTGATAAGTAGCCCGACAGACCCAGAAAGCCACGGAGGCCCTTGATATTCGAGGGCACTGGCCATGTTTCCACCGCTTCGATCTTCCTCTTATCCACAGCCACCCCCTCAGCTGATATCACATGGCCTAAGTACTCAACCTCCTGTAGTCCAAATCAACACTTTTGTTCATTCAACAGCAGGTGATTAACTCGGAGTATCTCCAGTACGCATTCAAGGTGATTCAGGTGGTCCCTACTGTAGATGAGAATATCGTCAAGAACACCAGAACGAACTTCCTGAGATAGGGTCGCAGAATCTCATTCATGGTGGCCTGAAAAGTGGACGAGACGTTCTTCAACCCAAACGGCATAACCAGGAATTCGTAATGCCCCAAATGTGTTCTGAATGCTGTTTTGGCCACATCCTCCGGGCGAACCCTTATTTGATGGTACCCCGAGCGTAAGTCCAACTTGGAAAATTAGACAGACCCGAACAACTCATCCAATAACTCATCCACCACAGGAATAGGATACTTATCAGACAATGTGGCGTCATTCAAAGCTCTATAGTACACACAGAACCTCCAGCTGCCATCTTTCTTTTTAACCAATATCACCGGGCTTGAGTAGGGACTAGTGCTTGGTTGATGATCCCCGCCATTAACATTTCCCCTACTAATTTCTCTATCTCATTCTTTTGTCTGTGAGCATATCTATAAGGGTGTACCTGTACTGGTCCATGCCCTGCTTTAATTGTTATTGCATGATCTTGTTCCCTTTTAGGCGGAAAACCATGTGGCTCACGAAACACATCTTTGAATTGTTCCAGCAACCCCTGCAATTCAGGTGTGCATGCTCCCCCTCCTCCCGAGCTAATGCCGGTCCTGTTGATCATAAATAATGTCGCAAAATACTCCACCTCGGTGAGCTTGAGGATGGATTTGAAGGATATTAAACTCCTCTGTAGTGTTGGGTCCCCCTGTAGTTCAATATCTCGACCCCCTACTGAAACTTCATCCTCATCTTTCCCCAATCCACCATCACCTCCCCCAGCGTCCTTAGCCAATCTACCCCCAGGATGACATCCACCCCGCCAAGCTCGAACAGGTGACCGGTAATGGTTAGATTACAGGCGCCTAAGTCTATCTGCAGATCCCGGCAAAGATCCCTGCCCAGAACCTTGCCCCCGTCTCCCAAACAAACGCCAAAACGGATTGACTCATCCACACTCAGCCCCAACTTCTCAACTAGAGGCTGTGACACAAAGTTGTGACTGGCCCGGTATCCACCATGATCACGACGTCTGCCCCTGCAATCTGCCCTCTCAATTTCAGCGTCTGTGGTTGACTCACGCCCCCAATAGAAAATAGTGGTAACTCCAGTGTCTCGTATTCCTTGATGTTATCAAGATACTCGTCCTCTTCTTCTACTGTGCCCTCTTTTACGTCATCTTCCTCTGGCTCATCCTCGAGCAGGGCTACCTGGATGAGTTTGTAGGCACATTTGTGTAACGGGGAGTATGCTTCCCCGCACAGGAAACATAACACTTTTTCTTTTCGTTTCATGAACTCCTGCTGTGATAAAATTCTCCCCTCGCTCTTCATCTCACCTCGTCGACTAGCTCCTCCCTGGAAATTGACCCCTCCACTTGGTCTATTGTTATCTGCATGTCCCGAGAATGATGCCCGGGCCATTGGGCCTCCCCTTGTTTTTCTTGCGGGTAGGCCCTATTCGTGGTTGGGCCGGCCGCCCCCTATCATAGCCCATCGCATCAGTTTTTGTGATCGGCCCTACGTTGTGCTTCACCCGATAGTAGCCACCTCCTTCCCCCATCGGAGCTCTGGTACGATAGAACCCAGAATAGCCAGATATTTCTTCTTCTATAGCGCGCGCGAGATCCATCACTCTCATGATGGTTCGCGGCTCATGAATCCCAATCCTCTTGCCTATATATTCCCGGAGCCCGCTCAAGAAGTAGCCCAGGCACTGATCCTCTGGCAAATCACCCACCTGTGATAATAACACCTCAAACTGTTCTATGTACGCATCTAGAGATTTGTCCCCCCTGCTTCAACGACGACAACAATAAGAATGGGTTGGACTGTCTTCTTCCCCCATATCTCTTGATGAGATCTTCGGCGAACCTTCCCCAGCTAAAGTCGGGAATTTTGAGGCGGAGCCACTGGAACCAGTGGTATGTTGGGCCGTCCATGTGGATGTGTGCCAATTGGAGCCGGTTGTTCATTGAAGTATCATGCAACTCAAAATACTACTCTACTTTACCCAACCACCCTCTCGGGTCCGTTCCATCGAAGCCAGGAATCTCAACTCTCTTCAGTGCTTGTCGTAATTCGACGTCAATTCCCGTCCTAGTCTCCTTGTTGGATCCCCGAGTTTCCTCCTCATCAATTGGGAACATGTGGTTAACGCCTTCTCCTCTGGTATATCTTCCTCCAGGTACGCCTCCTTCTCCCTCTGCATTTTCACCTCCGAATTCTTGGCGTTAACCCACTGCTCCATCCTTGTTTGTGCACCCTCCATTCTGGCTTGGGATTCCGCCATTCCCGCTAATGCCCTGGCCAGGCTTCCGATGTGCTCCTGAATTTCACTCATGTTTCCCTGCATCGTACTTACTGCCTTCTCGAGGATTTCTAATTTGGATTCAGAACGAGTTGCAACCATCTCTTCGCGTGGTATTCGGATCCGGCAGGTCGGACCAAATGATAGGACTAGTGATCGGAAAACCAAAGAGAAGAGAATTCTATTGAATTGAATAACAGAACAATTGAATAACACGTGAATACAGATACCTCACCCAGGAAACATTCCCTATACACCCTAGCTAATGCTAGTACTAACCAACTAACTGCCTTCTCCCCCCCCCCCTATCTGTTTTTTAACATTCTCCTGTTGGGCTTTGGCCCTCCTAGTATATACCCTGGTTATCTTGGGCCTATCTATGGATTTATCTAATCCTGTGTGTATATCTGCATCGTTAGAGCCTTTAACAGAAGGGGGAGAGGTGCTGGAGATGAAGAAGACAACAGAAGGGGAAAGCAGAAAATCATTAGCAACAGAAACATGAGATGGTTTAGCGAACGCAGAACTTGAATAAGATAATGAGGTAAAGGGAAATGTATCCTCATGAAAAATGACATCTCGAGACATGTAGGACTGTGTTTGGTAGATATGTCAAGTAATAAGAAGCCCTTTTGATGTGGTGTAAAACCTAGAAAACACCAGGTTCGATACAAGCATCGCAGGCCTGAGATTTGTGGCATAACAGAGGCAACCAAATGCTTTTCAGATGAATGAATGTTGGAGGGCGAATATAGAGAGCTTCAAATGGTGTTTTATTGTATAAGTACTGCAGGAGTGCGATTTGTAAGGTATGCCACACGCAACACACATTCTCCCTTGTATTGATCGGGTATAGAGGCTTGAAACTAAGTCGGAGCAACATTAAGAATGTGACGGTGTTTGCATTCTACTACCTCATTTTGTTGTGGTGTATATTGACAAAAGCTTTGACGAATAATGACCGAGGAGCTGAGCTGTTCAAAGCAGCCCTTGTTAAAAAAAATCCAAAGCATTATATGTGTGGACTAACTTAATGGACTGGGTGAAGTTATTTTTGATATAGTTAATGAAGCAGCGTGAAACATTGATAGTATCTCATTTGAGGTGCATCAGGAATACTCATTTACAAAGAGAAAGATCATCGACAATGGTAAGGAAATATTTTTCACCACTATGAGAAGGGATGCGAAAGGACCCCATATATCCAAATGCAAAAATAAAAGAAATGAGGAGAAGGGGTGTGACAATCACCAAAAACAATCCCGCTGGTTTTGGATAATGGACAACATTGCAATCTATCAACACATAAGTGGCAAAACGTTTATGCCACATATCAATGCTAATGTTTGCACAAGAAAATATTGTCTTTGAAAAACAAACAAAATTCTTTCCTAGAGCCTTTGTAGTTACGGGTATAAGGTAAAAAGAAAATAGATGCAGATAATTTCTCAGGATAAGATATTATACATTAAACATGAAACATCATTGTAATTTTCATAATGAGATATCACTCACCATAGAAAAAAATCCAACTATTTGAGTGTTGTCTCAGATCTTTCTACATTTTTGTACTCCTGGGTGAATTGCATATGGTGTGGCATGAGCGTCTTCTAGAATTCCCCTCCTGATCCCCTATTTTGGTAATCTCATACAACCTCTATACATGAACATTTCCTCAGGATTATCTTCATAATCAGAGCCCCTCCTTCTCCATTTTCTTTTGTTTCAATTTGATCAATCTTCACAAACTTTGTTAAACTTTAATCCTCTCGATGTGCGTAGACATATCATCGAGGCCGCGAGTTGTACTCCAACTCCTTTAGTACAATATCAGGATGGGAATTCTCCAAATCTTGTAACACATGTTCCTGTACCATCATATTTGCAACAACACTCGATTTTCGGCTCAAAGAATCTGTGATGACGCTAGCTTTACCTGCATGATAGTTGATTGTTCAGTCACAGTCTTTTATGAGTTTCAGCCATTTGTGTTGTCTCATATTCAACTCTTTTGGTGTAAACAATATTTGAGGCTCTTGATTTCAGTGTAGATTTCACACTTTTCACCATACACAATGTCTCCAAATCTTCAATACGAACATCATTGCAGCTAAATTTTGAGTAGTATAATTTATATTCTTTTAGCTGCCTGGAGGTATACGCAATCACATTCCTTTCTACATTGTAGGGTACCGGTTATAATCACCTTTCCTAAACTCAAGCAATTCACATCCACAACTAAATATGTAAAATCCAATGGGTCGACTCATATTAGTACATTGATCACAGTTACATAATTTACAAGTACAATGAAAAAGTCTACTCACCCCATTATCTTCTACTCTCTCACCGCTCCTGGAAACTCGTATAAAGTACTTGAAAACCCCCAACCATAAAAGTATGAGCCAGTGGCAAGTACGCTCATTGTCAATCACATATAAGAACGAATATATGAAAATTACTATACAACAAATTATAAATCACTATCAATGTTTATCACCCACAAATATAAAAAAAATCATAACATTAACAAGCATCCCACATATGTGGGTCCCATAATCAGATCAACCTCATCTCATTCATAATCCATCAAGAAATAACAAGTCAACTTGATACAGCATCGATCCACAGTCAATCAAACATGTCATCATTATACCGTTTAACGTCAGATAAATCCTCCACTGATTGATATTATAAGTGATGTGTGAAGAACGCAATTATCTAATAAATCACTTAATGAAAAGCGATTATAATTCCGTTCATTTGAAAACTTCCATAATCCCTAGGTCGGGGTCGAGGGCAATAACTGCCATTGGGTCAAGCCCGTGGATCGATATTATAGGCCAGCACGATAGTTCGTAAAAGTTGAGTAATCCAACCACCACGTATCGTGTGACATCTATCGAAACGGTTACTATTTGGACCAACCGTCGTGAAGGGAGACAACGGGAGGCCAGTATCTGCCCCAACTCTTCATGACATCTCCCGATCACAAGATGGAGGATATGATGTTTGGGGGCTCCTCTAAACAACAAACCAACCAAGGAATTTCTTTAAAGTTATATAAAGCTTTTTGATCGTGCTTGGGGAGATTCAAAGCCGGAGCTATTCTTTACAAACTGTCGTTCATCTTTGAGGCAAGTAAACTCCGTGTCTTGTTGCACTTTTGAAAGCATATATTGATTCCTTTTGCATGCTTGTATGAGTTTTAGAGGTTTGAGAAATTATTTTGAAGTTTTTCAAACGCAGAGATGAAGTATTGGTTATTTGGAAATAAGATCGAGAGCCATTCCAATCTAGGTAAATTTGGAAGTCATAGTCACCTTTGAAGCTCGTCCCCACCGACCTTTGTTGACCCATTCGAGTTCCATCTTTTGGAGTTAACAAAAAATATTTCTTGTTAATTGTTGATGATTATACAAGAAAAGTTTGAGTCTATTTTGTCAAATAAAAGACCGAATCCCTTTCTAGTTTTAAAGGTTCAAAACTTAAGTTGGAAAAGTTTGTGAGGCATCAAATAAAAATTTGAGAAGTAATAATGGTGGAGAGTATTTATCTACTTCATTTGAAGTTTTTTTGTCAAAGAAATGATATTAGACATGAGTTGACAGCAAGTATACAGCTCAACAAAATGATGTCGTAGAAAGGAAAAATGGGACGATCATGTACATGGTTCGATACATGTTGAAGAAATAGAATATGCCGACTGAGTTTTGGGCTGAAGCCGTTTTGTGCATTGTTTATTTAATCAACAGGTCACCCGCAAAGAGTTTGTAGAATTCTACTCCAATGAAGCTTGGTATGGAAAAGAAACCGAATGTTAATCACTTGAAAACATTTTTGTCTTGCTTTTTCACATTTTCCAGATTCTCTGACAACAAAACTTGATGATAAGGCTGAAAAGTGCATATTCTTTGGATATAGTGAGAGGACTAAACTTACAAACTTTACAATTAAGACAAAAAATTGTGATTAGCAGGGATGTCCGGTTTGATGAAAAAGCTTCTTATAATTTTTCAGATTTTTTGAGTTCATCAAATATGCAGATTCTGGACTTTGAAGAAGGAGAGTCTCAAGATTTTCAACCAAATGACAATGCTAGAAATGATGGAGAAAATGAATCTACTCATAATTCACCATTGACGGAAGGACGAACAAGGAGCTTGAGAGAAATTTATGATGAAACCGAGGAGCTTGACGAACAAATCAAATATTTTTTTGTGTTTTTCAAAGGTGAAGATCCAGTCACTTTTGCAGAAGCATCAAAGGTAGAAAAGTGGAAGCAAGCATCAAAGTTTATTGAAAAAAATGGTTAATGGGAGCTTACTGTTTTGCCTACACAAAATTCTTCAAATGCTGTGAATTGATTTTCAAGACAATACCAATCCATATCGTTCTATTCACAACTATAAAGCAAAGTTAGCTGTGAATGAGGACAAGCAAAAAGAAGGAAATAATTTAATGATGTATTTGCTCATGTCTCTAGACTCGATACAATTTGATTGATTATTTCACTTGCTGCCCAAAATGGTTTGAAATTATTTCAAATGGACGTCTTCAAGAATTTTTTGAATGGTTATCTTCAAGAATAATTTATCTCGAGAAGCCACCTGGATTTATTAGAAAAGACGAGGAAGAAAAATTATACAAACTCAAGAAAGTGTTGTATGGCTTGAAGCAATCAAGCTGTGGATGGCACAATCGAAATAATGATTATTTCATTAAATTTGGTTTTGAAAGATGTCCTTTTTTGAACATACTGTTTATATCAAAAGGAACTCAAATGGAGGTTTCAGGTCGTGAGTGTTTATGTTGATGATCGTATTTTCACGGGTGATAATGTTGATAAATTTTAAAATCACGATGATGAATGAATATGAAATGAATGATTTGGGAGAGTTGCATAATTTTCTGGGTATTAATGTCGAGCAGTCAAAGACAGGGATCTTCATTTCTCAAGAGAAAAATGCAACTAAAAAATTCTAAAAAAAATTAAGATGGAGCATGCAAATCCAGTGGTAACTTGCATTACAAACTTGAAACTAAGTAACACAGCAAAAAGAATTTTAAGATATGTCAAAGGGACCATTGATTATGGGATTTTCTGTGAAACAAAAATTCCCATCAAACTTCTTGGTTATACTGATAGTGATTTAGGAGAAAGTGTTGATGACTATTGAAACACCTCAGGCTATGTTTTCAATCTTGGAAGTCAGCAGTTTCTTAGAGTCCAAAGAAGCAACTGATCGTAGCACTTTCTACTATTGAGCCAGAATACATTGCGGCTTCCTCAGCTGGGTGTCAAATTTATGTTGAGAGGGTTTGGAAAGCTTGAGATTCAAGCAAAAGGACTCTACAATACTTATTATAAAGGATCCTATTTTACATGGGAAACAAAGGACATTCGTCTTCATTTTCATTTCTCAAGGGAACTTGTCAATGAAGGAGAAATCAAAGTGAAATACCATCAAAGTGATGAACAACTTGCTAATATTTTCACAAATCTCCTAGAGAACTCGTGTTTTGAAGAAACTACTATACCGTGCGATGCACGGAGATATAATTTATTTTAATTATTAATAATTATATCAGTGAATGTTGTATTAATATTGATATTGATACCTAATATTGAAGTACTAAATATACTAAACAATTGAAATTAGCTCTTACGGAATTGCAGCCTCAAATATTTGAGGCAATGTTATGTAACTGTATTTTTAACAGAAAATTATATCTTTTGTATTGATAATATATATATTACGGTGTAATTCAAATTTCAAATTAAAAGTAAGATATCTTTAAGTGACACATCAATAATCTCTCTTGAAATTAAAAGTTCAAATATGTGAGATCAATAATCTCCCTTGGAATTGTCATTCCAAATATATGAGACATTGAGAAATGAAATTTTCATTTATGATCTAAATTTATATAGTAATTATAACTATTAATATTAATATTTTTATAGTTATTATTAATTGATTGCTTAATTCTATAAATAAACATTATATCTTGGTTATGATTTATATATCAGACTAAAAATGATTTGTATCAGACTAAAACGTGGTTTAACTCAAACTTCATACATTATATTTCAAATTCAAAATTTAAATACAACTATCATTGTAACCTCAAATATTTGAGTCAGTGTTATATAACTGTGTTTAGTAGTAATTATATTTTTATATTGATAATATATATATTACAGTGTAATTCCAATCTTATTAAAATTCAAATAAAAATTATGTTATTTTTAATAGACACATCAAATAATCTCTCTTGAAATCAACAACTCAAATATATGAGAACTAATATTATTATTATGGATTGCTAGTTTCCATAAATAGACTTTGTAGTTTGGTTGTGATTTATATATCATACTTACAACTCAAATATATGAGAACTAATATTACTATTATCGATTGCTAGTTATAAATAGAATTTGTATTTTGGCTCTGGTTTATATATCAAACTAATTTGTGGTTTGTATCAGACAAAAAACATTGTTTATATAGAACTTTATATAACTCTAATGATATTGGAACCAACGAAAACTTTTAATGCTCTTAAAATTTCAAGGTAGTCAGATTTAAATTTTGAATTTGAATATAATGTAAAGAGTTTGAGTTAATGTTGGTGAGTTGATTGATTTGTCTCTGCATTGTAGATTTGAGGCAGTGTTATGTAATTATATTTATTATTATTTATTTTTTATATTGATAATGTATATATTTTAGTGTAATTCTAATCTCATTCAAAACTTTAGATTTTTATATTATTTAATTAATTTTATTATTATTAATTGATTGCTAGTTTCTATAAATATATATATGTATTTAATATGTTGTTTTTTTCATAAGTGCATTAATTTTTCATTATAACATTTCATATACTATATTTAGAAATAAAGTTTAGGCGAGAAAATAAAAACTTATATTTATGGCGGACAACTTTGTTTTAAAATATCATGTTTTAAATTGATTTATTTTGAATTTTAAAGGACTCAAGATAAATGCTGGTCTCGCAATTTTACAAGTTTCAAAATAATTGATTTGTCTAGAAATTTTAAAAGACTAAAGATATTTTATTTGTATTGAAATTTAAAAGGACACAACTTTTATTTCTCTAATTTTGTATTTGTAATTATGGTTAATATTTTAATAAATAGAGGAGCCATATATTTTATTGTGTATGATCTCAATTTTTTTTCTAATGTTGGTTTATACATGGTTGCAAGCCTTATATAATTGAAGAAGTTTGTCTCGAAATTTTAAACTGTCAAGTTTTAAATTGATTTATCTCAAAAATTTAAAGGACTCAAGATAAGTGCTGGTCTCGAAATTTTAAAAGTTTCAAAATAATTGATTTGTATCAAAATTTTAAAAGAATAAAGATATTTTATTTGTATTGAAATTTTAAAGGACACAACTTTTATTTTTCTAATTTTGTATTTGTAATTATGATTAATATTTTTATAGCTTTCCATTTACGTCATTTTTAATTTATCTTTAATTGTTATTTTAATTGATTTGTCTCGGAGTTTAACAGATTCAAGATAAATGATTGGTTTCTAAATTTCTTTAGGGGTCAAAATAATTAATAACTTAATTTTCTCGAAATTCTAAATTACCAAAGATAATTTATCTTTGTCTCGATATTCTAAAGGAACAAAGATAATTTATTTGTCTTGTAATTATGGTTAATATATTAATTGCTTTCGTTTTATGTTATTTTTTTAGTTTCTACCTATAAATAGAAATTTAGTTTGGCGGGAACTTTCTATTTTTGGCAAAAATTCAGCTTTTATATATACATAGATATTCTGCTTTGGGTGTGAAGAACAAATTTGGACATTGTTGGAGTAAATCAAGTTTGACTACCATTTACCAGATAAGTATTCTATTAATCTAGTCTACTATGTGCATGGTTCTCTATATGCGTGGTGACTTTTTTTTTCTTGTACAAGAAGTCACCGAAAAGACTTCAAACGATACATTTGCCTGGTCTGATGTTAAAAAAGTATCTGTTCTAATTGTAGACACAATGTGGCACATGTTGTGTCCGTGAATAGTATACTCCATCAGAAATGGGTCCTGAAACTCTAAATTGCAAGTCCTGTGTAACAATGTTACAGTTTTTGGTATTGATGCGTTTCTATAGTTGAAGCAGTCGTCTTTGAGTGGAGAGAATTTATTTTACAAATGGTGCACCTGAAAATGTAAAGATATCTTATTTCCCAAGTTAGGCATATATTTGCAAAGAACAATTGATTTTGATACGGCTTAATGCACTTTTGCTTAACATTAATGTTGAAGCTGTTCTCATTCTTCGTAGCCCTGCAGTTGGATCACTCTCTCACCACAGAGTTCTACTTTCAACTGTTCATAGAAGTCGATAATAATTTGAAGTTGGTGCTGTATGGATTTTTTGAAATTGACTTTGGCATATTCTTCTATATACATATATGCACCTCTGGGGTATGACCGTAGAATAAACAAAAGTATTGACAGTTTCTTGATGAAATATATGTTACAGATAATGAGCAATGGAAATTACAAGAGCGTGGAACATCGGGCGATCGTAAACTCGACGAAGGAGAGGGTCTCCCTTACTTACTTCTACAACCCAAGTATCCCGCCAGAAAAAAAAAAGAAGAAAAAAAAATTAGATTAAAATTAGTTATCGCTCAAGCATATCATCCATCTCGTTCTCTTATCGTTAAACATCTCTTCAATTTTCCAACCATTCTCAGATTGTACTATGATTGATGTCGATGGAATTTGCTTCCTAGAAGGATATTGTGATTAGTGGGGTTCAAATTTGTTCAATTAAAAAAAATTGTGTTTGTTATGATTTCGGTAAATATAATATCGGTTTTTCGATAATCGGTACAACATCGATATCATTTTTTTTCGGTATATCGATTTTTCGGTAAATCGAAAAATCGGTATAGTATCGATATCATTTTTTTAAATACCGTATTTTTGGGTACGGTATACGGTTTAATTTGGAAACCGGTATATCATACCGAACCAACCATAACTATCACTAGTTTGAAAATATTTTTATTGTTATTCCCAAAGGGTTTTTCATTTAATATTTGTAAGTTTATTGTATAAGTGAGACTCAAAAGACCAAATACAATAAGATAAAGTTTCCTAGAACTTCTTACGGAGGCTAATATTCTCTATATTATACAACTAAATCAACATACCAAATGGGTCGATGGTTGATTGGCCAGTGACAGCTTGGTCCAATTTCATCAGCCTATTATATACCAGCATAAAGGATGGCCCAGTTTACTTCTCCACTTGTCGATCGACTGATCTTGCCTCATCAGATTTAAATATCTTGAATATCATTCTTGCATTGGATGCACATCGGATTATTAATACTTTGATTTTTTAATACTTGGACGCAACTGCTGTGGAAGATGTAGGTTTCTTTGAGCTCAGTTTATTTCTTCTCTTTTGTCAATTGACAGTGAACCAAGTGACTCACAAGTTAGCAAAGCACGGGTGGTTTCATGATTGGTCGGAAAGGACGACTTTATTATTTAATCTTATCATGCTTAAGCACACAAATGAATTTTGATTTCCTTTTAAACATAAAATGCATATAAATATGTTAAAAGACTTCATACATAACATGATATTTAATGGGAATTTAAAAACGACAAGAAGAAGTAAATCACACCACGATAACACTGCGATTTGACTGGAATTTTAAGTTTGGTCCCTAAATAACGATGGAGGATTACTCACGGAACTGTAAAATTGTATTAAAGTAACCTAACCAGCTCCCAGAACCTTTTTTTATAGGACCCGTGATTATAATACTGCTTTCATCTTTTAATACTTGTCTACCAAGGGACCTCCTATAGGATAACATGTTCTCAAAATATATGACAACCTGATTTTTGACAATAATTAAAAGTGTCGAAGTCAACAAGTGTGTACATAATCAAGAAATTATTTTATTTAACCGCTTTGAAAAAAGCAAGCCAATACATGAAACATCCAATGCTAAATCTAATCACACAAGTAACCACGGTTTTTACTTATTCTTGAGCTCAGATATGTTCCACCTTTCGACATCATATGAAGTTATCCTACGTAAGAAACATAAATAGTATATTCTAAAACGCCGTAGAGGGTGGGAGGGTCGAAAGAGTAAGTGCTGGTGATCGCAAATCCACGAGCCAGGCGGAATACTCCGGTGCCTCCGACCACCGGCAGCTCACGTGTGGCATTTACTATCTGGTTTCTTCCTAAAATAGACAGCGTACTTCCATTATACTGTCCGGACGTGAAAAAAAAGTTAAGGTTCATGGCTAAGGCCGGTATCTCCAAGTCCGAGGAGGTGATCAGCCCCTGGACCCGGCCTAGTTCCTCCGAATCCCTTTCGGGCCCGGCCGTCAGCAGATCATCCACTACCTGAATTTGGCCGAACGTCGTCGGTGATGTGGAAGAGATGGAAGATCTTGCTACCTCATACACTGTCTGATTCTCACCGGCTAGTAGGTCTTGTATAAAGAAATGGAGCTTAGCCACCTTTTCTTTTTTGCGGAGTAGGTTTCGAAACCATTCTAAATCTTGATCATTTGGATGTTGTTTCCGGGCAGACGAATTTGGTATTGATACCACTAACATGGAAAGCATCAAGATCACAACTACCATTAGGTTGGCCATGCTTGGTTTCTAAACAAAATCAATATATATAACAGGTTACTAGGAGATATCAGTTATTTGGGTATTGAAAATAGGTGGATGGGTAATGGGGGTTTATATAAGCGAATTAAGTTTCGCGACTGGGAAATTTTAAATCGATTTAATGATTTTGTTTGAGAACATAGCAACATCAAATCTTTCACATGGAAGGGGTATTACGGTCTCCGTACCTTGAACCACTCCTTTTTCTTTCGTTAAATAATCAAGAATGTGACATATATAAATAAAAATTTGAGGTGAGACTTTTTCCTACGACAAATTCCAGGAAATTGTGTCGACAAGATTTTACTTATTCGTCGTTAAGATAATCACCGGTAACTAGTTGGAATGCCTGGACAATGGGCATGTGGAGCCAAAATATTGAAAACTTAAATTGGGATAAAAATTGAAATTCTTCAAACAAATAAAAAAAAAAAAACTTTGGCCAACTTTTTCATAATTTAGTCATGATTTCTACTAATTGTACGGGCAAGATTCATTTTACATATATATTTCACGTAAGAATAATAATGATTATATTCATTAAAAGCATTGACTCGTTTTTCATGATTTGGAGGACAGCGTTTTTTAGGAAACAAGATTAGATTTTTAACGTTTTTGGCTTATGTTTTTTTTTTTATCTTTTACTTTTGAATTTCTGTCACTCCGTAATATCCTTCGGATATTCTAAGACTAATAAGTTTAGGCCAATATATTACCTTAATATTTTTATATCTAGTATTTAATCGAATTGTTATTGCATGCTTGCTCCAGTTTGATACTTATATTAGTTTATTGTTATTTTCGTGGATAGATATTTGACTTATTCTTTGCCTGCTTTGTTGTTTGATCTCGAGATCAAGAAGAGATGAGATCAAATTATGTTTCAAAATATCAGGTAATTCTTTTTATCTAATTAGATTGCTTGTACCAGGAAAAAACAAATTATGGAATAATTTACAGGAACGTAGATTTATTGGTTGCAAAAACTATAACCCAGGAATTCTGAATTCTTATCGTCATTAAAAGATCTAGTTTTTTTTATATAGTAATTAAAACATCTACTCGATTGCGTATTTCATTAGCCTTGGGTAGAACTGTTATATTTAAATAATACCCTTTAGGAAACGATTGGCACGTCAACTATAATATAAAAATAATTAGTTGACCTGGTTCAGTTATAAGACTAATTGCAAATTTGCAATCCATCGATCAAACTTGTACATTCAGTTTCTTCTCTCGGTTGTCTTGCCCTACCTGTATTTAATATCCTTTCTTTATCATAATATTCTTTCACTATTGAACAAATCCAACCTTATCATATAATGGCTTTGTCGATGCTACCTTCGTGGTCAATGCCCACAAAGGTAGAGGACGAATCACAATCCAACATATGGCAAGAATTGGTTAAAAAGAAAATTTTTAATAAAATGGATTCGGCCACTGAAATTCTGACATGTGGCAGATTTTTATTATTAGAAAAAACCATGAAAAAGTTGCCCGGGAAACTTTCCAAACATCAGCTCAGACTACCCGAAAACTTTCAAAATTGAGATTCGCAAGACCTCCTTCTCCCTTCCTCGGTTCGCACGACCTCCTTTCCCCTTCCGCCATTCTTCTTCAACAGGCAAAATTTCTTCCTTAAATCTCTTCATTCCCGTCTGAAAATCTAGCCGGAAATCATAATATTTAATGTTCTTTCTTTATCATAATATTCTTTCACTATTGAAGAAATCCAATCTTATCATATAATGTATCTCCGGCAGAACAGTCACACGGGCAGGTCCATGACGGCACAGGACGGCATACAAAAAACCCGTTATCTGTGGTGGGTTGGGGTGGGGTGGCTCACCATATTGGTGGGCTAGGAAATCCCAACTTAGCTAAACCCAACACGAATTATGGGTAAGGCGGATTGAGACCCACCAAAATTTTTTAAATATATATATATATATATATATGCAACAATCCCTATAATTCCTTGACTTTAATCATTTCATAAATAAATATTTGAAGAGAAAAAACCAATAAAATTCTTAATATTTGATTTTACGCTAGCTAATACATTAATGTCAAAACAATTGGCACAAAAACTTCATAACTTTCACTAGAACCATACAAATATGAAATTTCATCATAATCAATTCAAATACTATATATATATATATGGATATGATATCCTGCATAACCCACATGTCAACCCTAGCCCACCACGAGTTTTGAATTTTTTTTTATATTTTTCACTCCCAACCCATAAGTCAACCCTAGCCCACCATGATCCGCACCACCTCGACCCACAACCCATTCGTGCTGATCCGTTTAGGTTCGCTTCTATATGGACTGATAAAATTTCAGTCCAACTTCTATCTTTGATACGTCGAGTCAACCCAACGGACCCAATCCATTTTGACGACCAAGGCTATTTTTCATTCGGTGGCGTTCTTAAAAGCCTGCATCAACTTTTTCAATCAGCTAGTTTGAATATATTACAGGTTAAAATACGCAAATCGACAGTCATATTTCTTTATTTTGTCTGTAACAGGGTTTAAGTAATAAATACTTATATTATTTAAATAATAGCCTCTAGGAAACAAATTTGGCACGTCAAACATAATATATTAATGATTAGTTGACCTGGTTCAGTTATCAGACTAATTGAGAATTTGCAATCCATCGATCAAACTTGTACGTTCAGTTTCTTCTCTCTGGTTGTCTTGCAGTACCTGTACTTAATGCTCTTTCTTTATCACTTAATATTCTTTCACTGTCGAAGAATCCAACCTTCTAAGATAAGTCTTTATATGGAAAGATTTTGCATTCATAGCCTTGAACACTAAGAATATTTATGATCCGATGGACACACTAGAAGTGAAATCCGGTATGAGCTTTGAAATAGTCCTCAGTTCTAGTTCCTAAATATGGTCTATCTTTCTTTGTCCATTTCTCCGTTCAATGTATAGCTTCCGATATATTTTTTACATTTGGTAGTTATTTTCTCAATATCTAATACGCAGTTTTTTCCGGTATACTTTCTTTATCTTATACATTTTTCTTCATTCGATATGTAGTTTCATCCTATATTACTTTTTTTTAAATTTATCTTACATAATATGAAATACATTACATAAATTAATAATTAAAAAACATTAATCAAACATTTAAAAGTAGACTTATAAAATGTACTGTTCAAGACTCCATAGGCCAAAGTAGAGATAGCAATTCAAACCGGAGACCCACATAAAACTTGGGAGAAATTCCGGTCAAACATTGTAAATTTAAAATTAATTATATATGATTTTATAAGAAGGCCTACAACCAGAGATCCAGTTCTCTCAGCCCACTGGCCATTGCATGTAGGTATTGCATAGTTAACGGCAGTTTAACAATATTATAATTCACAATCATATATAAATATATTTAAATTAGTGGGATGAGCACCTTGAATGCTTATGGAACAAAATTATATTTTGAGCAAGAAATAAACTTGGATTTTGAGTGGTAAAAAGGTATGCAAATTTTTTCACGGACAAAAAACCTAATCGGAATCTACACTCTTCGCATTGGCTAGCTTTTTGGCCGCACACATATAGATTCAAATAGCCTATTCATATATTATTCTTTTTGAGATGAATAAAAAATATTAAGCTTCACAAACGAAATATCGTATCATGTAATGATGATAAACGACCAATTCTTCACCTTAATCTATTTACAAAAAATTCAATCGAGCAAGAAATTATGTAGTACGATCAAATCAAGAAGTTTATTCCTAGTTCCTATCTTCCACGTAAAAATGTCAATAATTTGAGCTAAATACATCAATCATCTAGATGATTCAACTACAATATTTATCAAGTAACTATCGGGATGTCTGTTAGAGTAGATGCCCAACTAGCCAACTTGTGGCGTGTGGGCTTATAGACTCTTGTATATGACAGTCTTTATATATGATATTTGCATTTTCTTATGTCATTCTTTACTTTCATTGTGTTGTATGATGATTAACAATTGCGTTGAGTAAAGACCTAGAATGCACTATAGTGTATATTAGATTGATAGTGGGTATGACGGCTATCATGAAACACATCTAATAGTCACTGTGTATTCTGAATCAGTTCCTAGTCGATTGGGCCGTCAAATGAGGATAAGGCCGCCCGAGCTTGAGACTAGTATCTGTGATGCGAAGTACCATGTTTCATTGGTAGGGAACATTGTGATGTTCTGAGCATGCAGATAGATAGTGACCTGGTGATCTATCGAACTACCCTCGTTCGGACTTTCCAAGTGGTTACCATTTGTCGAGCGGATAAGTTCGAGGTCTTGGCTGTACTGATTAGTCCTCACGACTCGAAACGACATTGAGACTCTACATGATAGGCGCCTCACTTTGACCCGTTCGCCGACTCACTTGGGGTCCTTTGGCGGCGGGATTGGGTGAGGCCCCGATGCATGTAGGAGTCGATGCATCGTTGTCGAGGATTCACCGCTCGCAGACATGCGTGGATATCCTATGCTATCTGAGGGGATAATAGTATATAAATATCTGGCCAGAGTACTAGAAGTGTTTTAGGTAAATGAGTTTACCTAGTTACACTCGCGATATCACTATTCGATCTCCAAGATGTATGCATAGCTATCGGATCTTTAGCGACTCTCGATTTATCAATGATCGTTGATCTGATCGGGATATATGGATTGAAAGGACCGTATGGTACGCTAACCACGACCAACTGGTTCTTGCAGGCACTATCAGT
>KV013373.1:147114-157377 GCA_001598015.1 Dorcoceras hygrometricum
AATGGTTGCGGGCCCACGGCTACCTGTATCCCTGAACCATTGAGGGTCACACAAGTACTGGATTCATGATTCCCGCACGGAAACTGAGCTCAATGTGTTGAGCATAGGAGGAGGATTTTAGGGAGTGCGACTTCCTAAAAGTCAACAGGAGTCAAATTGCGATTTCCTGCTGTTGAGGGACAACTGTCATTTTGGACTAGGTATCTGAAAAATTGTTTTTCACGTCATAACATTCAGTTTTGGAAACTGATTCGATCGGTCTGATCTGATCGTCGATCGGAGTTGTGATGAAACCGCAGTGATTTAAATGAACCGAATGTTCATATGGACCTGGGTATGACCCAAGTCCATTGGGCCGGTTCAAGCCCATCTATCACCTTTATTAAGTTAAGATGATTAGGGCTTGATCACACGAGACTCATAACCTAACCCTAGCTCCCAATTTGGCCGCCCCCTCCTCTCCAAGCCTCACACACGCCGTCGGCCGCCGCCTTGCGCCGTCGTGTGCCGCCGCCGTCCGCCGCCCGCTTTGTGATCGGACTTGTTTCGATCACTGCGACGAGGTGATTCCGTCCGTGGAAAAATCCGTCAAGTCTTCTAGTGCAGATTAACGGAGGAAGATTGATTCCGGTCGACCTGATTGGAGTATCTACCGCCGCCTACCGACAAGAGCCATATTTTCCCTGTGAAATCTGGTTGGAGCCAGGCGCCTAGACGCCAGCAAGGTAACAAATCTACGAACACCCTATGTATGTTTGTAGATTTATATTGATGTATTGAACGCTTTCCGGGGCTATTTTTGATTTCCGCTGCGCCCCCGGGAAGTGGGATCCGGATCCGCCACCGTATGCCAACAAACATATCCAGCACTATAAGGTCAATAGCTGACAATGAATGACCCGCTACAAAATTTGAGCTTCTAGCGTCCAAAAATTTTCGAAGCAGTAACTCTCTGTACTTGGTCAGTATATACATGCGCCGTTGAAGAGTGATCTTAGTGGAATCTGTTGTGCCCACGTCAACACTTGTTCCTCCTTAGCATATATGTCCTCTAACTTTAAGACAGCCAAGCGGCGAAAACTGAAAGAATTAAAGAATTTGTGGATCTGCTTCTCCTCTCCCTCCCTGCTGCATTCGACCCCTTTGTGGTCAACTTTAACATGAACAAACTGGAAGCCACCATTGAAGAGGTGGTGAACGTGCTTGTCGTGTTCGAAGGACCCATAAAGAAGGAGAAGCCCGTCCTCCTTATGGGCTCTTCTTCCTCTGCGAAGAAGGGGCCCAAACGTAAGGGTAAGAAGCGTTCTGCCTCTGCGAAAGAGGGAAAGCCCACCAAGAAGCCCAAGGCAGGGACTTCAAAGCCGAACAAATCTGAGGATGTTTGCCACCACTGTCACAAGCCTGGACACTGGAGGAGGAACTGTAAGGATTACCTCGAGCAGTTGCGAACTGCAAAAGGTATGTTCTACATTGAAATAAATATGTCTCTTAACTCGACTTCTTGGGTACTTGATACCGGATGTGGATGTCATATCTGCAATGATTTGCAGGTAATGACAAGAAGCCGACGTCTTAGAGAGTGTGAGACCCACTTGAGGCTTGGGAACGGAGCAAGGTTTGCTGCTGAAGCTATATGAGATGTTTATTTGTTTCTGTCTTCAAATTTTAAGTTGTTGTTGAGAAACGTTTTATTTGTTCCTGAGTTAATAAAGAATATCATTTCCGTTTCTATGCTTGATAGTGATGGATATTCTTGTCATTTTGCCAATTCGATTTGAAATATTTACAAGAATGAATGTTTGATTGGAATTTGGGAACGCGAAAACGATCTATACGCCTTAAAATTGAAAGAAGTTCCAACTCGCAATGTGAAAACACATACAACAACAATAAAAAGGAAAAATGATAGTTTGAACCCGGCACAACTTTGGCACGCTAGGCTAGGTCATATTTCCTTGAATAGGATGAACAAGTTGATTAGGAGTGACATGTTTGACATGTCCGGCACAACTTTGGCACGCTAGGCTAGGTCATATTTCCTTGAATAGGATGAACAAGTTGATTAGGAGTGACATGTTTGACATGTCTGATATTAACTCCCTACCAACCTGTGAGTCTTGTCTCAAGGGAAAAATGACTAAATTACCCTTCACGGGCAAGCCTGAACGTGCTCAAGGCCTATTGGATTTGATCCGCACTGATGTGTGTGGCCCACTTAGCATTGGTACTAAGTCCGGTCACACCTACTTTATCACCTTTACCTATGATCACTCTAGGTATGTGCACTTGTACTTAATGAAGCACAAGTCTGAATCCTTTGAAAGGTTCAAGGAATTCAAGGCTGAAGTAGAAAATCAATTGGGGAAAAGTATTAAAACACTTCGATCCGATCGAGGTGGAGAATACTTGAGTGTCGAATTTCAAGACTATCTTAAAGAGAATGAGATTCTCTCACAGTGGACCCCTCCGGTCACACCACAGCTCAATGGTGTAGCGGAGCGTCGTAATAGAACCTTGATGGAAATGGTTCGATCTATGATCAGTTTCGATCTATGATCAGTTTCACTGAACTTCCTGATTCGTTTTGGGGTTATGCGCTCGAAACGACGGTAATGTTGTTGAACAACGTCCTCACCAAGGCGGTGGATGAAACTCCATATGAGATATGGATGGGCAAGCCACCCAAATACTCATACTTGAGTATTTGGGGATGTCCTGTTACGTGAAGCAGACAGTGAGAGATAAGCTGGATAATAGATCCATCTTATGTTACTTCATTGGGTATCCAAAGAATTCTATTGGATACTACTTCTACTATCCAAACGAAACAAAAGTGTTTGTTTCTAGAAATGCCACCTTTCTGGAAAGGGAATTTCTACTTGATAGAAAAGGCAAAATAGTAGAACTCGAAGAGGTTCAAGAACCAAATGAAGTACCAAGTGAATCTCCCGCACCTCAAGAGCCAATACTTGATATGGACACGCCTAGGAGATCTGAAAGGGTTCCTAGGGCTCCTGTTAGATATGGTTTCCTCCTTGAAGATGATCAAAGTGATCAAACTGTTGGATGTGATCCAAGAACCTTCAAGGAGGCAATTTCCGATGCTGATTCTAATTTATGGCTTGAAGCAATGCAATCTGAGATTGACTCAATGCATTCAAACCAAGTTTGGACTCTTGTTAATCCTCTCGAAGGAATAGTTCCTATTGGATGTAAATGGATATACAAGAGAAAGCTTGTGCCTGATGGTAAGGTACTGACCTTCAAGGCACGACTGGTCGCGAAAGGTTACACTCAAAGACAATGTGTTTACTATGATGAAACCTTCTCACCAGTCACAATGTTAAAAGTCAATTAGAATCCTACTAACCATAGCCGCATGATACGACTATGAGATATGGCAAATGGATATGAAAATTGCGTTCCTTAATGGAAACATTAAGGAAGAAATCTATATGACGCAGCCTGAGGGTTTCACGTCTGTAGGAAGTGAGCATAAAGTATGCAAACTTCAGAGATCAATCTACGGTCTCAAACAAGCATCGAGAAGTTGGAACCTGAGATTTGATGAAACAATTAAAGAATTTGGTTTCATCAAGAATCCCGAGGAGCCATGTGTGTATAAGAAGGTAGTTAAAAATGTTGTGACATTCCTTGTACTTTATTTTGATGACATTCTACTCATTGGGAATGATGTAGAAATATTGTAGTCAACTAAAGAGTCTAGTAGTTTCTCGATGAAGGACATAGGTGAAGCATCCTATATTCTAGGAATACAGATCTATAGAGATAGATCGAAAAGGATGCTCGGACTCACCCACGCAACCTACATCGATACCATACTTAAGCGGTTCTCTATGGAAGAGTCCAAGAGAGGACACCTACCTATGTGGCACGGGGTCACTCTATCTAAGTCTATGTGTCCAAAGACTGATGAGGAGATAGAGAGTATGACACGTGTGCCATATGCCTCGGCAATAGGTAGTATCATGTATGGTATGATCTCAACTAGACCAGATATGGCATACGCTCTGAGTGTCACGAGCCGCTAGCAAGCCAACCCCGGCCAAATGCATTGGAAGGCTGTGAAAGATATTCTTAAGTACTTACGAAGGACTAAGAATATGTTCATGGTCTATGGGGGTGGTGAACTGAAATTGGAAGGCTACACTGATTCTTGCTTCCAATGTGATGTGGATGATTCGAAGTCAACCTCTGGATTTGTATTCATGCTCAATGGTGGTGCTGTCTCTTGGAAGAGTTCCAAGCAAGACACCATCACGGATTCAACCACTGAGGCTGAGTACATCGCAGCATCAGCTGCTGCTAAAGAGGCGGTTTGGATGAGGAATTTCGTACAAGAGTTGGGCATAATCCCTAAAGGAGTTGGTCTAGTCCCGGTGTACTGTGACAACACGGGTGCCGTTGCGCAAGCAAAGGAACCTAGGTCTCACCAAAGATCCAAACACATACTGAGGAAATACCACATAATCCGGGATATTATGGCTAGAGGTGACATAGCAGTCGAGAGAGTCACCTCTGCAAACAACATTGCTGATCCACTTATGAAGCCCTTTCCAGGACCGTTGTTTGAAAAACATCACGAAACAATGGGACTACGTCTGATGAGTAGTTGGCTTTAGGGCAAGTGGGAGATTGATAGAGTAGGTGCCCAACTAGCCAACTTGTGGCGTGTGGGTTCTTGTTGACTCTATGTAAAACGATCTTTATTTATGAAATTCGTATTCTTTTATGGCCTTATTTATCGTCATTATTTTATAATGTTAACAATTGTGTTGGATAAAGACTTGGAATGCACCATAGTGTATGTTAGATGTGATAGTGGATATGATGGCTATCATGAAACACATCTAATAGTCACTGTGTATTCTAAACTCGTTCCTAGTCGATTGGACCGTCAAAATGAGGATAAAGTCGCTCGAGTTTGAGACTAGTATCTACGATGTGAAGTACCACGTTTCATTGGTAGGGAACATTGTGATGTTCTGAGCATGCAGATGGATAGTGACCTGGTGATCTATCGAACTACCCTCGTTCGGACTTTCCAAATGGTTACCATTTGTCGAGTTGATTAAGTCCGAGGTCTTGGTTGTACAGATTAGCCCTTATTACTCTAAAAACATTGTGATGTTCTGAGCATGCAGATGGATAGTGACCTGGTGATCTATCGAACTACCCTCGTTCGGACTTTCCAAATGGTTACCATTTGTCGAGTTGATTAAGTCCGAGGTCTTGGTTGTACAGATTAGCCCTTATTACTCTAAACTTTATTGAGACTCTACATGATAGGTGCCTCACTTTGACCCGTTTACCGACTCAGTTGGGGTCATCAGGTGACGGGGTTGGGTGAGGTCCCGATGCATGTAGGAGTCGATGCTTCGTTGTCGAGGATTCACCGCTCGCCTTTGTGCATGGATATCCTATGCTATCTGAGGAGATAATAGTGTGACAAATCTCTGGCAAGAGTACTTGATGTGTTTTAGTTAAATGGGTTTACCTAGTAACACATGCGATGTTACTATTTGATCTCCAAGATGTATGCATGGTTATTGGATCTCTAGCGACTCTCGATTTACCAATGGTCGTTGATCTGATCGGGATATATGTGTTGAAAGGACCGTACGGTACGCTAACCATGACCGACTGGTTCTTGCAGGCACTATCAGTGATACCTAGGGGATCATGGGGCGATGTTGCTAGACGCTTTACCATGATTCGATGGGTCAGTCCGAAAATGTGATTTTGGAGTCACAAATGTTGTGAGCCCACGCCTAGCTGTATCCCTGAACCATTGAAGGTCACACAAGTACTGGTTTCTCAATTCCCGCATGGAAATTAAGCTCAATTTGTTGAGTATATGAGGAGGAAGGATGGAAGTGCGACTTCCTAAAATTAAATAGGGTCAAATTGCAATTTCCCTAAGCTTTGGCTGGTTTGACTATCCTTGAAGCTTACAGGGGCCAAACTGCTATTTTGGATTAGGTGGTCCGACAAATTGTTTTCGCATCATAATGCTCAGTTTTGTAAACTATGTAGATCGGTCCGATCTGATCGCCGAACGGGATTATGATGGAGCCACAGTGATGGACTTGAAACCAATGTTCACCCTGGGCCTGGGCCCGACCCAATCCCATTAAGCTGGTTCAAGCCCATGGAAAATCTATAAATAGGGGCCCTGGGGTATTCATTCAAACTGCTATTTTGGATTAGGTGGTCCGACAAATTGTTTTCGCATCATAATGCTCAGTTTTGTAAACTATGTAGATCGGTCCGATCTGATCGCCGAACGGGATTATGATGGAGCCACAGTGATGGACTTGAAACCAATGTTCACCCTGGGCCTGGGCCCGACCCAATCCCATTAAGCTGGTTCAAGCCCATGGAAAATCTATAAATAGGGGCCCTGGGGTATTCATTTGATTCGTACCAAAAGCTCCTCAGCTATATTCTCCCTTCCTCTCCTCTCCTCCCCACGCCGCCGCCTCGCCGTCGCCGACGCCGACGCCGCCATCGTCGGACTTGTTCTGACCTTTCCGGTGAGGAGATTCCGTCCTGAAATCTTCGTCGTGTTTTCTAGTGCAGATCGACGAAGGAATTGGGATTCCGGTTGTGGACCGGATTAGGAGGCCGACACAGCCAACCGTTGAAGTGCCGATTTTCTCGTGAAATTGGTTGGAGCCAGGCGCCTAGACGCCAGCAAGGTACTGATCTAAACATCTTATGTATGTTTATATACTGATTTGCAGGTGTATTGACCGTTCCCGGGTCCAATTTTTAAATCTTCCGCTGCGTCCCGGGAGCGGGATCCGGATCCGCCGCTGCACCAACATAACGAACAAGAGAATGCCTGGGAAGAAAATAATCTACAAACAGAGAACACAAGAGAGCAGAAATGCACGAAAGCTTGAAAGTAATTTTTCGCAAAGTAAGATTATTGGAAAGGCAAACGGCGTAATGTAATGCAGAGAATGTGAAACGGTGAGAGAATGTGGATGTGACGTTTCGTATGATGACAACACGTGTCAATCATCCGTTGACGCAAATAAGATTTTGAAGATTTTGTAAATGATTTTGAAAATATTTTAAAATGATTTCAAATTTTGACCGCGAGGGTGAAAAAGTAAAAAGATAACTAGCGCCAAATACTTAACACGTCACAACCTTAAGATCTGTTTAATGTATCAGTAGGGGTATTACGAGATCTGATCATGGATAAGCATCAACTATGTATACATGACATCTGAGTGTATCCAGATCTCATATATTCAGCTGACTCAGCACTTATTAATTCAGATCTCTCGTTCCCCCTAAAGCTGAGACCTTCCAAGTCTGAAATTTTACCAGATCTGAAATTCGACGTCATTCCCCCTGAACAGTATACTCAGATCTGATAAACACAGAAAGATGCTCAACCTACAAATTGTTAGCGCAGAGACAATCAAGGCAGTTCTAAGAGACCCAACAGATTTCTAAAATAAGAAAACTTAGCGTCTGGTATAGACTTAGTGAAGATGTCAGCTACTTGCTTGTCAGTCGACACATACTCCAACCTGACGTCCTTCTTGAGTACATTATCTCTTATAAAATGATGCCTGATGTCGATGTGCTTTGTTCTAGAGTGCAGCACTGGATTTTGAGTAATCGCGATGGCACTTGTGTTGTCACAGAGAATAGGCGCTTCAGAAGCATCAATGCCATAGTCCTTAAGCTGGTGTTGAATCCATAAGATCTGAGCACAGCAGCTTCCAGCCGCTAAGTACTCTGCTTCAGCTGTGGACGTTGCAATAGAAGTCTGCTTTTTACTAAACCAGGAAATCAAGCGATCTCCCAAGAATTGATAAGTACCACTGGTGCTTCTACGATCAACTCTACATCCTGAGTAGTCTGCATCACTGTAACCAATTAGTTGAAAGCTTGAGTCTTTAGGATACCAAAGACCCACATTGGAAGTTCCTTTAAGATATTTCAGTATACGCTTTATAGCAATATAATGAGATTGCTTTGGCTCCGCTTGAAATCTAGCACACATACAGATAGCAAACATGATGTCTGGTCTGCTAGCAGTTAAGTAAAACAGGGAGCCTATAATACCATGATATAGAGATACCTCAATGGCAGATCCAGCTTCGTCTTTATCTAGCTTGATTGAGGAGCTCATTGGGGTTGCTGCTGCTGAACAGTTGTCCATACCGAATTTCTTCAGCAGTTCTTTTGTATACTTTTCTTGATTAATGAAGATTCCATTGTCAAGCTGTCGAACTTGTAAGCCCAGAAATAACGTCAGCTCGCCCATCATGCTCATCTCAAATTTGTCCTGCATCAACTTAGAGAATTTCTGGCATAGCTTGGGGTTAGTTGACCCAAAGATAATGTCATCAACATAAATTTGCACTAATAGGACATGATCAGATTTCAAAAATTTAAATAGCGTTTTATCAACTGTGCCTATAGTGAAATCATGCTCAATAAGAAATTTAGACAGTGTATCATACCAAGCTCTGGGTTCTTGATTCAACCCATATAGAGCTTTATCCAATTTGTAAACGTGATTTGGATATGTATGATCAACGAAGCCAGATGTTGTGCAACATACACTTCCTCTGTTAGGATGCCATTAAGAAATGCACTCTTAACATCCATTTGAAAAACCTTAAAATATTTAAATGCAGCATAAGCAAGAAACATGCGGATGGATTCTAATCGGGCTACTGGAGCAAAAGTTTCATCAAAGTCTATTCCTTCCATTTTCCTAAAGCCCTGAGCAACTAATCTATCTTTGTTCCTTGTTACTACTCCATATTCATTCAGTTTGTTCCTAAAGATCCATCTAGTTCCTATCACTGAATGATTAGAAGGTCTAGGTACAAGTTGCCAAACATTATTTCACTTAAACTGATTTAGTTCTTCTTGCATTGCATCTACCTAGCTTGGGTCTGCTAGGGCTTCATCTATTTGTTTTGGTTATATATGTGATATGAATGCTGAATCAAATGATCATGCATAAGCTGGCCTCGTGTGCGAACAGGTGAGTTAATGTTACCTATGACCTGCTCAGGTGGATGATTCTATTCCACCGGAGATCAGATCCAATTGGATTTGCTCCTTGTTCCATTTGAATATCTGGCTGTATGATCACTTCTGGATTGGTCGATGTCAATTGATAAGATCCTTGCTCTAGATTCGATCCAGAAGCCAGTTGAGATGTGCTAGCATTTTGTGCATCAGATGTCACTTGGTGTACTATGGGATCTGCTTGTACAACATCTTGAGCATTGGTTGCTTCAGTTCCAGCAGCTGGCATGCTTGAAGAGATCTGAACCTGCGTTGAGTCAACGTTAGTCAAAACAGTAACCACTTTGTTACCTGTCAGATCTGTTTGAGCATTGTTGTGCGGGGTGTCCAGTTCTGGTTGTATCTCTGCTGAGTATCTTTGTTGTGGCACGTCATCATCTGAGTCATCAAGACTGGATGATTCTAATCTTGTGCACAAATCGTTGAGGCTCGCAGCTGAGTTGGATCTAAAGCTTGTCTCATCAAAGACAACATGTGTTGATTCTTCAACGGTTAGATTTCGATTGTTGAATATTCGATAAGCTTTGCTCACTGCTGAGTAGCCTAGAAAGATAACAACATCAGATTTTGCATCAAAAGCTGTTAGGTGCTTCTTACCATTATTATGAATGAAACATCTGCACCCAAACACCCTGAGATATGATATGTCAGGTTTCTTGCCACTCCAGATCTCATAAGGGGTTTTATCATGCAACTTATTTATCATTGATCTGTTCTGAGTGTAGCAAGCTGTATTAACTGCTTCTGCCCAAAATGTTTGAGAAATTCCAGAGTAATCAATCATAGATCTTGCAGCTTCTTTTAAAGTATGATTTCTCCTCTCAACCAGCCCGTTCTGTTGAGGAGTTCTAGCTGCAGAAAGCTCATTCTTTATCACTATGTCATCCAGATAAGAAGATAATTGTTGATTTAAAAACTCGGTACCACGATCATGTTAGAGTAGATGCCCAACTAGCCAACTTGTGGCGTGTGGGTTCATAGACTCTTGTATGAAATGATCTTTATATATGATATTCGCATTTGTTTATGGCATTCTTTACTTTCATTGTGTTGTATGATGATTAACAATTGCGTTGAGTAAAGACCTAGAATGCGCTATAGTGTATGTTAGATGTGATAGTGGGTATGACGGCTATCATGAAACACATCTAATAGTCACTGTGTATTCTG
>KV013373.1:158165-169200 GCA_001598015.1 Dorcoceras hygrometricum
ATTCAGTTTTGGAAACTGAGTCGATCGGTCCGATCTGATCGGCGATCGGAGTTATGATGAAGTCACGGTGATAGGGATGAACCGAATGTTCATACGTTGGACCCGGGCCCGTTGGGCCGGTCCAAGTCTATCACTAGTCTATTTAAATAGACTTAGAGGCTTTAATCAACTAACTTGACACTTGATTACACAACCCTAACCCTAAAAGCACACGCCTCCCTCCTCCCCCAAATCGCCGCCGCCGCCGCCCCTCGCCGGAATTTGTTCCGGCCCACTTTTCGAGGAGTTTCCGTCCGTGCCGATCTTATCAGGCCTTCTAGTGCAGGCTTACGAAGGAGTCTCCCTTCCGGTCGTGGACCTGATTGATGTAATCTATCGCCACCTACCGTGAAGTGCCGGTTTCCTCGTGAAACTGGTCGGAGCCAGGCGCCTAGACGCCAGCAAGGTAACTGCCTAAACGCCCTATGAATGGTTCATAGTTTGCATTGTCTGAATTGTATTGAACGTTTCCCGGCCTAATTTTATTCTTCTGCTGCCTCGCCGGGAGAGGGGATCCGGATCCGCCACGGTTCCCCAACAGTGGTATCAGAGCCAAGGCTCGGATCTGATCAATACAATTGCTCCCTTATTGCATCAAATCTCGAATTTCAGATTCAAATAAAAAAAAAATTTTTGTTTGAAGCCCGCCGGCCGCCGCCGTGGGCGGCGGCAACCAGCTGCCGCTGCACGCAGCATCGTGCATCGCGCGCGACAAACCAGCGCGCTGGCCGCGCTTGGTTGCACGACGAGGAAGAGACGGCGGCCAGCCTTGCTCAAACGTTGCACAGGTGATGCGCCGCTGTCCGTGTGATGGTCGCGCCTCGTGGCCGCTGCTTCGCGCCGCTTGCTGGGCATCGTTGTGCGACGATGGTGACCGGACGATGCGCCACTGATTGGCGCATCCAGCATCGTGTGCCGCGCTTGTCGTGGCCGTGTGTGGCCTTGCGCCGCGCGCGATTTTCTTGCTGGCGGCCACCGCCGGCGGCCGCCGCCCGGCGATGCTCCGGTGATGTCGTGAGCGTTGGACTTTCGGGCACGACTCCACAGTCGGCCAGTCACAACGTGGCATCCAATCAGGTAATCGAATCAATCTATCAATTCAGGCTCAAGATGTATGCATGAATGCCATTCAATATCAATGCATAATGCATACAATTCATTATACGTGCAAACAGAATGTAAAGCTCAAACAATTCATCAAACTGTTCCACGTAAACATATAACAGCAAAGTCACTGATTTCACACATTGAAATATAGGCATGTTCACGCTCAAAGCTGCTAAGGGCTGCTCAATCGTACCTTCCTTCTTCGAATTACCTAACAGATTTCTCCTGGCTCAATTCACGCAGCAGGAAACTTCCTGGAAACTGAAATCTGTTCAACATAGCTAATATCTTAGCTCAATTCTAATCACAGTCACGTTAATCCTACGGCCAGAAGTATAATTCAATCCTACACTTCTACGAAGGCACTAACTACTAAAAACCGAGCTCAAACTATAAGAAATGCTCACCCAAAAGCTCAAAAGAACCAACTGCTGAATCTACTCAACGAAACCAGCAATTCACGAACGAGCAGGGCCTACGATATTTCTCAACTCGTCGCTCCTAGCTTCCAAACTAGCATCAATGGAAAGAGCAAGTCTCAAGGAGTCCAGCGCCACCAAGAACGTCAAAAACAAAGGCGGGACGCGATGGAAATCGACGGTGGAGAATCACGGTGAACAGTAGCTCGACGAGGGTTTGGAGAAGAAGAGATAAGAAATATCTGGCTCAAAATAATTCTAAGTGTCGATCAACACTTCTATAATACCTCTTCAAGTCTCGCCTGCTGATTCATTAAAATCAATCGAAATGATCAGCATAAGTCTATCAGCAGCAACCCTCTTTTCCCTTCGCTAAATTCAGCAGCAGCAAACAAAAAAGCAATCGCAAGAAACACTTCAAAACGACACCGTTCCAACTTATCAAAACGACGCCGTAGCAACCACCAGCTGACAACAGCTCTCGCAAGCAAAACAACCAAGAGCTGGCAACAGCTTTCTCCAAAACAAACCATCTGCTGGTCGCATAAAATCACTCAAAACGACGACGCATCTACTAATCCAAACCACGTAACTTTAGTTACGTAAGCCTTGCTGCCAACAGCTAATCTCCCAAACGCAAAACTCAAAACGCAGCGTTTCAACTAATTCAAACGACGCCGCTTCTCAACGATCTTGCATTTGCGCGCCTGCTGATCAGCAGTAACCATCACAACGCAATCTACTACCAGCAGCAAGGAATACGTCATGCCTACGTCATCATATCTATTAACAGCTCTTGCAACTGATTCCTCACAAGCGCAACTTCTGAATCCAATAGTCAACACTCCAAAATGTTGACTAACACGTGTCGCTTTCTCGTTCAATCTCACGCTAAATGCAATATCTACCAGCAGCGACCTCAAACTCGAAGCTAAACCAGCAGCTCTCATTGCGTCACGCTGACGTCATATCTACTGATTCAAAATCCACCAGCAGGAGCTACAGTAACCTGCTGCTAACATTTTGCTCCAAAAACTCGCTACGACTGAATTTCCAAAAATTATCGCAACGTTCGAAATCAGCAGGAACTTCAAAATCTACGTGATTAATCCCAAATCAAATCAATTAATCACTAATCTAAATTCTCAATCCTCACATTCTCCCCAACTTAAGAGATTTAGTCCTCGAAATCAAAGGCAAACACAGGTGGGAAGAAACAATCAAACATGCAAATCTGTACTAACAACTCATCAAATTAAAAGAAAAACCAGAAATCTACCTGGAAATTCTGCACGATCAGTGCTCAAACAGATGAGGCCAGTCCTGCCTCATCTTCTCCTCAACTTCCCAGGTTGCTTCTTCTCGGCCATGCTTGCTCCATTGGACCATAACCAACGGAATAATCTTGTTCCTCAGCTGCTTCTCCTTCCTATCCAAGATCTGCACCGGATATTCGACATAACTCAAGGCAGAATCCAGCTCAACTTCGTCAGTTCTCAAAACGTGGGACGGATCCGGCTCATATTTTCTCAACATCGACACATGAAACACGTCATGCATCGCGGCTAACTCCTCGGGCAGCCTCAGTCTATAAGCCAATTGTCCAATCCGCTCGATAATCTCAAAGGGACCAACGAATTTGGGAGCCAATTTACCTTTAAATCGGAATCTCATCACGCCCTTGAAATGAGAAATCTTGAGAAACACACGATCGCCCACCTCAAACTCTAACGGTCGACGTCTTCTGTTCGCATAACTCGAGAAACGGTCTTGGGCAGCCTTCATTCTACTCCGGATCAAGTCAATTTGGTCTTTCATATGCTGAACAAACTCCGGTGTAGAAAGCTGTCTCTCGCCAACTTCTTCCCAACAGATCGGGGATCTGAACTTTCGACCATACAATGCCTCAAACGGAGCCATTCCAATAGTGACTTGGTAGCTGTTGTTATACGAAAACTCCACCAAGGAAAGCGAATCCTGCCAGCCACCGCTGAAATCCATCACTGTCTCTCGCCAACTTCTTCCCAACAGATCGGGGATCTGAACTTTCGACCATACAATGCCTCAAACGGAGCCATTCCAATAGTGACTTGGTAGCTGTTGTTATACGAAAACTCCACCAAGGAAAGCGAATCCTGCCAGCCACCGCTGAAATCCATCACTACCGCTCGCAACATATCCTCTAAAGTCTAGATAGTCCGCTCAGACTGTCCGTCTGTCTGGGGGTGATAGGCTGTGCTCATCGCCAATCTCGAACCCATTGCTGCTTACAGACTCTTCCAAAAGCGAGAAGTGAACCTCGGATCTCTGTCGGACACTATCGAAACTGGAACTCCATGCAATCTAACCACATGGTCGATGTACAATTTCGCCATCTTTTTCATCGAACACCTCACATCATAGGGAATGAAATGGGCTGACTTCGAAAGTCTATCAATCACAACCCAAATCGCATCGCATCCCCTACTCGATCGAGGTAGATGAGTCACAAAATCCATGGCGATGTGCTCCCAATTCCATTGGGGCACCTCCAAGCTCTGCAGCAAACCACCAGGTCTCATCCTCTCCGCCTTGACCTGCTGGCAATTCAGACATCTAGAAACAAAAGCAGAAATGTCGCTCTTCATACCTGCCCACCAGTAGTGAGACTTCAAGGTATGGTACATATTTCGCTCGCCTGGATGCACACTGTACCTACTACAATGCGCTTCATTCATGAGGGTCTCCTTCAAATCAATCAGGTTAGGAACTACTACTCTCCCTCGGAATCTCAAACATCCATCAGAAGCAACAGAAAAATCTTTAGACTGACTCGACTGCGCCTTAATCCTCAACTCATGGATATAGGGGTCGGTTCTCTGTGCCTCCCTGATGTTCATCACAATCTGCGGTTCCACCTGAAGAGAAGAAACGAAGAAATACTGATCACCCGGCTGGAATCGCCAACCAGAAGTACTCAACTCCTCATGAACTTTCGAAATACTCAAGGACGCTAACATATCAGGCTGGATCTTTCTGCTCAAAGCGTCGGCTACTAAGTTCACACGCCCAGGCTGATATTGAATCTCACAATCGAAGTCCTTAAGCAATTCCATCCAACGCCGTTGCATCATGTTCAAATCTGACTGCGTGAAGATATATTTCAGGCTCTTGTGGTCGGTGTACACCACAAATTCTTCACCATAGAGATAATGCCGCCAAATATTCAAGGCAAACACTATCGCAGCCAACTCCAAATCATGAACCGGGTAACTCTTCTCGTGAGGCTTCAGCTGTCGAGACGCATACGCAATCACGTACCCGTTCTGCATCAAAACACACCCTAATCCACTCAGAGAAGCATCGGAGCACACAACAAATCCTCCGGAGCCAGACGGTAGGGCCAAAACAGGAGCAGTAGTCAACTTCTCCTTCAGCGTCTAAAACTGTACTAGCACTCATCAGTCCATACAAATCTCTTATCTTTCTGAGTCAACTGCGTCATAGGCCTGGCTATTGAAGAAAACTTCTCTATGAAACTCCTATAGTAGCCGGCTAACCCCAAGAAACTACGGATCTCTGAAACGTTCCGAGGTCTCTCCCAGTTAAGCACTGCTTCAACCTTGCTAGGATCCACCGAAATTACTTGTGCCGAAATCACGTGACCCAGAAAGATAATCCTGTCGAGCCAAAACTCGCACTTGCTGAATTTGGCATAGAGCTGCGAGTCTCTCAATCTCTGCAATACAAGTCTTAAATGCTCCTTGTGCTCTCTCTTGCTCCTCGAGTACACCAAGATGTCATCTATGAAGATGATAACGAACCGATCGATATACTCGCTGAAGACGCGATTCATCAAATCCATAAAGACAGCAGGGGCATTCGTCAATCCAAAAGGCATGACAAGAAACTCAAAATGCCCATAACGAGTCCGGAAGGCTGTCTTTGCCACGTCAGCGTCTCTAATTCGCAACTGGTGATAACCAGAGCGCAAGTCAATCTTCGAGTAAACAACCGATCCCTGCAATTGATCGAACAAGTCATCAATCCTCGGCAGAGGATACTTGTTCTTCACCGTGGCCTTATTCAACTGTCTGAAGTCCACGCACATCCTCATAGTGCCATATTTTTTCTTTACAAACAGAATCGGAGCTCCCCAAGGCAACATACTCGGTCTGATGAAGCCTTTCTCTAAGAGATCGCTCAACTGTTCCTTCAGCTCTTTCAACTCTGCGGGCGCCAACCGGTAAGGAGCTCTAGAAATCGGGGCGGTACAAGGCACCAACTCTATACTGAAGTCGATCTCACGACGAAGAGGGAATCCAGGAATCTCATCTGGAAACACGTCGGGAAACTCTCGAACAACGGGGATGTCACTCAACTCTAATCGCTGCTCCTGGGAACTATTAAGTGCATAGATCATGAATCATGCATTACCTAGCGATAGCAGGATAAACATCTCCATAGCAGACACTAAGGGAATCTTCGACCTCGAATCCGTGCCGTAGAAATCCCACCTCTCACCCGTATCAGGGCGAAATCTCACCACACCATGGAAGCAATCGACGGTCGCCTTATAGCTAGATAACACGTCCATTCCCAAAATACAGTCGAAATCTCTAATCCCCAACACAATCAAATTGGTCACCAACACATGCTCATCAAACCTAATCAGGCAATCTACTACTACCCCTCGAGACCACAGGTTCACACCAGCAGGAGTAGACACAGAAACAACATCACACAGTGGGGAAGAACTCAACCCACGCTCAAACACAAACATCTCAGATATGAAAGAGTGTGATGCACCAGTGTCAAACAAAACTCTCGCAGGATAATCATAAATAGAGCATGTACCTCTAATCACCATGCCCGGAGTCTCCTCAGCCTGATCTCCTGTCAAGGCATTCGCCTGCGCCTGCTGGGGAATCTGAAACGGGGGTCGGGAAGGTCCTCCAAAACGTGACGGCTCACGAGGCTGAAAACCAGATCGCTGGGACTGAGCAAAAGGTTGCTGTCGCTGAGAAGAACCACTAGCGGAACCCTGCTGCGACTGACCAGTAGACCGCCCTCCAATCGAAGGACACGCTCTAGCGAAGTGTCCCGGCTGACCACAAAGATGGCAGAGTCCTCGGACTCCTCGACACTGCGAAGTCTCATGCCTCCCTCCGCACTGACTACATAATCCGCCTCCAGAACCGCTACCAGAACCACTGCCAGAACCAGAGCTCACGGAACCAGAAGAACTCGAATGGCCCTTCTTCTTGAATTACTTCCCTCTAGGTCTAAACTGCTGGCGACTCGACTGCTGTGACCCCTGAGGAGACTGATACGACTGCGACACCACCTGAGATGGCTGAGAAGCACGCGCGGTCGTCTGATGCACTGGAGCCTCGGGATCCATCAAACTCTCCTCGATATCCACTGCATTGTTCACAACTTCCATAAAAGTCGCCGGGGACCCAGACAGCACCATCCGATAAAGGTCAGGTCTCAAGCCCTTCAAGAACTTGTTCCACTTCGTTCGCTCTTGGTTCGCCACAGCTGGCATGTACACTAGAAGCGCAGAAAACCGCCTCGCATACTCGGCCACACGCATATCACCCTGCTTCAAATTATCAAACTCACGCTCACGGCTAGCGAAGTAGGACTCTGGAGTGTATTCGCGTCGAAAAGCCTCACAGAAAGCATCCCAAGTGAGCATCGTCCCACTATCTCGAAGCATCCTAGATGTACTCCTCCACCAGCGCTGTGCATCATCTCGTAGCTGCAGCACTGCCAACTTCAGTCTCTTTTCCGGAGCGTACTCCAAGGTATCAAATAGCTCCTCCATCTGAACAAGCCACGCCTCAGCCCTAGCGCCACCCTCAGTACCGGCCAACGTTGGTGGGTTCGTCCGCTGGAATCGGGCTAAGACTAACTCCATTCCACCTATCTGCCTAGTGACGTCCTCAACCTGAGCGTCATCATCACTACCTGCTCTAGACTCCTCCTCAGAACATCTAGTCCTCCTACCTCCTCCTCGTCTCGGCGGCATCTAATCAAGCCTAGAGGTAAGATATCACAGCAGATAGAATAACAAGACAGATAATAGATCACATAAGTCACAGAGGCAATCAAAATCAAATCAAAACTCTGTGCCTAGACTCGAGTGTGATCAAAAGAAATCGAGCTTATCCCAGTTTAAGCTCTGATACAAAAAATGTCAGGCCCCGTGCTAATTACTAACAATTAACACATAATAAGCGCATAAACACGGAAGCTTAAAATCAGGGCTTAAAAATTTTTCGAGATACAATGGGCCTGAACTTCAAATCATACATTCAAAATATTCAATACTCAAAATATGAGTTAACTCAAACTCATACAACAAGTAACCACATAAAACCAATTCAAAATGCAAATCCCCAATACATGATAACACGGGGCATTCCCCGGTTCAATACATATCATAAATAGACTGGGACTCAGGGACGCGGGGATCGACCAGCTGAACTTCCACTCTGCCCAGCTTGGTTACCTAAAGATCCTGCAAATGGGCAACACAGACCCAAACAAGACACAAGCAGAAAAACAAGTACGAGGTCAAGCCTCAGTACGAAGAGCTATCAAAGCAGATAAACATGCAACATGCTATAAATCAATGCTATGAATGCATGAGGGCTAACAAGAAGTCGGATAGCTAGACCAGTCTATCCACTGGCAACTCACATCAAGCCTCTATACCACGCACAGCCAGTCAGCCGGTGGAAATCATCGGTCCGTGATCATCGGGGCCCGTCAGCCCATCACAGCTCGGTGGTAGACACTCGAATCCGGTAGTCACCACTCCGACGATAGAGTTGGACTTTTCGGGCACGACTCCACAGTCGGCCAGTCACAACGTGGCACCCAATCAGGTAATCGAATCAATCTATCAATTCAGGCTCAAGATGTATGCATGAATGCCATTCAATATCAATGCATAATGCATACAATTCATTATACGTGAAAACAGAATGTAAAGCTCAAACAATTCATCAAACTGTTCCACGTAAACATATAACAGCAAAGTCACTGATTTCACACATTGAAATATAGGAATGTTCACGCTCAAAGCTGCTAAGGGCTGCTCAATCGTACCTTCCTTCTTCGAATTACCTAACAGATTTCTCCTGGCTCAATTCACGCAGCAGGAAACTTCCTGGAAGCTGAAATCTGTTACAACATAGCTAATATCTTAGCTCAATTCTAATCACAGTCACGTTAATCCTACGGCCAGAAGTATAATACAATCCTACACTTCTACGCAGGCACTAACTACTAAAAACCGAGCTCAAACTACAAGAAATGCTCACCCAAAAGCTCAAAAGAACCAACTGCTGAATCTACTCAACGAAACCAGCAATTCACGAACGAGCAGGGCCTACAAGATTTCTCAACTCGTCGCTCCTAGCTTCCAAATCAGTATCAATTGAAAGAGCACTTCTCAAGGAGTCCAGCGCCACCAAGAACATCAAAAACAAAGGCTGGATGCGATGAAAATCGACGGTGGAAAGTCACGGTGAACAGTAGTCGACGAGGGTTTGGAGAAGAAGAGATAAAAAATATCTGGCTCAAAATAATCTAAGTGTCGATCAACACTTCTATTTATAATCCCCCAAACCAGCAGCTGCTGATCAGCAGACAACAGGACCAGCAGGAAACGATCAGCAGGCACCATCTCTTCCTCTTCGAAACCAAAATCAGCAGAAGCAAATCAAATACGCGTTCGCAAGAAAACATTCCAAAACGACACCGTTCCAACTTATCAAAACGACGCCGTAGCAAACACCAGCAGACAACAGCTCTTCATCTCGAAACAAACCATCTGCTGGTCACGCAAAACCACTCAAAACGACGACGCATCAACTAATTCAAACGACATCGTATCAAAAACGTCAGCACAGCTATCGCCTGCTGGTTCACCAGCAGGAACGCATATCTCACAACAATCTCTCGCTGCTGGTTCCAACTGAAATCTCCTAAACGCAGCGTTTCAATCTTAGTGAAACGACGTCGCTTCACGTCTACGACCAAATTCCAAAACCAGCAGCTGGTCATTCTACATACACGCATCTGCTGATCCAAAACCAGCAGCAACACTAAAATCAAACGACGTCACTTCTCAACGCTTTTGCACAAGCGCGCCTGCTGATCAGCAGTAACCATCGCAACGCAAACTACCAGCAGCAAGGAATAATACGTCACGCTGACGTCCCAAATCAAATCAATTAATCACTAATCTAAATTCTCAATCCTCACAGAAAGTGTGGATGTGACGTTTCGCATGATGACAACCACGTGTCAATCATCCGTCGGTGCGATCAATTTTGGAAATGATTTTGACAAGATTTTGACAAATCTCAGAATACTTGTAAAAAGGATTTTGAATTTTGACCGCGAGGGTAAAAATGTAAAAGATAATTGGCGCCAAATGCTCAACACGTCACAACCTTAAGATCTGTTTAATATGTCAGCAGGGGCGTTGCGAGATTTGATCCTGGATAAGTATCAACTGTGTATATGTGACATCTGAGTATGTCCAGATCTCACATATTCAGTTGACTCAGCACTTATTATTTCAGATCTCTCGTTCCCCCTAAAGCTGAGATCTCCCAAGTCTGATATTTTATCAAATCTAAGTTCCACGATGTCCCCCCTGAACAGTAGACTCAGATTTGACAAAACCAGAAGCTGTTCAACCTGAAAATTTGTTAGCGCACAGACAATTTAAGGCAGTTCTAAGAGACCTAATATGTTTCTGAAATAAGAAAACTTAGCGTCTGGTAGAGGCTTTGTGAAGATGTCAGCAACTTGCTGCTCAGTCGAAACATACTCCAACCGAACGTCTTTCTTTAGCACGTGGTCCCTTATAAAGTGATGCCGGATGTCGATATGCTTTGTTCTTGAATGCAGCACAGGGTCTTGAGTGATCACGATGGAACTGGTGTTGTCACAGAAAATAGGCGCTTCAGAAGCATCAATGCCATAACCCTTAAGTGTTAGAGTAGATGCCCAACTAGCCAACTTGTGGCGTGTGGGTTTTCATTGACTCTTGTACAAACGATCTTTATATATGATATTCGCATTCTTTTATATGGCATTCCTTTACTTTCATTATGTGTGTAATGATTTACAATTGTGTTGAGTAAAGGCCTAGAATGCACTAAAGCGTATGTTAGATGTGATAGTGGGTATGACGGCTATCATGAAACACATCTAATAGTCGCTGTGTATTCTGAACATGTTCCTAGTCGATGGGGCCGTCAAAATGAGGATAAGGCCGCCCGAGCTCGAGACTAGTATCTGCGATGCGAAGTACCATGTTTCATTGGTAGGGAGCATTGTGATGTTCCGAGCATGCAGATAGATAGTGACCTGGTGATCTATCAAACTACCCTCGTTCGGACTTTCCAAGTAGTTACCATTTGTCGAGTGGAAAAGTCCGAGGTCTTGGTTGTACTGATTAG
>KV013373.1:170055-184343 GCA_001598015.1 Dorcoceras hygrometricum
TTCGTTCCGGCCTAGTTTTTCGTGGAGAATCCGATCGTGCTGATCTCGTCAGGACTTCTAGTGCAGTCTGACGAAGGAGCCTCGAGTCTGGTCGTGGACCGGATTGACGAATCTACCGCAATCAACCGAGAAGCGCCGGGTTCTTGAAACACCGGTTGGAGCCAGGCACAAGTGCCAGACAGCCGGCCTAGTTTTTCGTGGAGAATCCGATCGTGCTGATCTCGTCAGGACTTCTAGTGCAGTCTGACGAAGGAGCCTCGAGTCTGGTCGTGGACCGGATTGACGAATCTACCGCAATCAACCGAGAAGCGCCGGGTTCTTGAAACACCGGTTGGAGCCAGGCACAAGTGCCAGACAGGTGACTTGCTAAACACCCTATGTATGTTGATACGTAGATTTGTTTTGATAATTCGTATTGATCGCATCCCGGTCAAATTATTGTTCTTCCGCTGCCTGCCGGGGTGCGGATCCGGACCAATCCCAACATTAAGCTGGTGTTGTACCCATAAGATCTGAGCACAGCACTTCCTGCTGCTAAGTACTCTGCTTCAGCAGTGGACGTTGCAATGGATGTCTGCTTTTTACTAAACCAAGAAATCAGTTGATCTCCTAAGAATTGAAAAGTACCGCTGGTGCTTTTACGATCAACTCAACATCATGCATAATCTGCATCACTATAACCGATTAGTTGAAAGCCTGAGTCTTTGGGATACCAAAGACCCACATTGGAAGTTCCTTTCAAATATTTAAGAATCCGTTTAACGGCAATATAATGTGACTGTTTAGGCACTGCTTGAAATCTAGCACACATACAGACAGCAAACATGATGTCTGGTCTGCTAGCAGTTAAGTACAACAAAGAGCCAATTATACCGCGATAAAGAGATACCTCAATGGCAGTACCAGCTTCGTCTTTGTCCAGTTTGATTGATTAGCTCATTGGGGTTGCTGCTGCTGAACAGTTGTCCATGCCAAATTTCTTCAGCAGCTCTTTCGTGTATTTATCTTGGTTAATGAAAATTCCATTATCCAACTGTCAAACTTGTAAGCCCAGAAAGAACGTTAGCTCGCCCATCATGCTCATATCAAATTTATCCTGCATTAGCTTAGAAAACTTCTGGCACAATTTGGGGTTAGTTGACCCAAAGATAATATCATCAACATATATCTGTACTAATAAGACATGATCAGATTTTACGAATTTAAACAGTGTCTTATCAACTGTGCCTATTGTGAAGTCATGCTCAATAAATAATTTTGTAAGTGTATCATACCAAGCTCTGGGTGCTTGCTTCAATCCATATAGAGCTTTATCCAATTTATAAATGTGGTTTTGATACGTATGATCTACGAAGCCAGGACGTTGTGCAACATACACTTCCTCTGTTAAGATGCCATTGAGAATGCACTCTTAACATCCATCTGAAAGACTTTGAAGTCTTTGAATGCAGCATATGCAAGGAACATGCGGATGGCTTCTAGCCTAGCTACTGGTACAAACGTTTCATCAAAGTCTCTTCCTTCCATTTTCCTAAAGCCTTGTGCTACCAGTCTAACTTTATTTTGAGTTACTACACCATCTTCATTCATCTTGTTCCTAAAGACCCATCTAGTTCCTATCACTGAATGATTAGAAGGTCTAGGTACAAGTTTCCATACATTGTTATGCTTAAATTTATTTAATTCCTCCTGCATAGCTTCTACCCAGCTTGTGTCTGATTAGGCTTCATCTATTTGTTTTGGTTCTATATGCGAGATGAATGCAGAGTCAAAATGATCATGCAATAGCTGGCTTCGTGTGCGAACAGGAGATTCAAAGTTATCTATGACTTTCTCGGGTTGATGATTTCTGTTACACCGAAGATCCAGTCCAATTGGATTTTCTCGTGTTCTGATTGGATTTCTTGCTGGATATTCACTTCTGGATTTTCTATCACCAATTGATGGTTCGCGTTTGCATCTTTTGCGTCAGATGTTGGTCTAGATATCAATTGATGTGAAGTACTCGCAACTGGTGCTTCAGATGTTGGTTGTTGTGTAGCAAGATCTGTTTGTACAACATCTGATTGAATAACATCTGTTGTTTGAAAAACATCTTGAGCATGCGTCTCTTCAGCTCCAGCAGTAGGAACACTTGAAGAGATCTGATTCCGCATTGAGTCATCGTTAGTTAAATCGATAACTACTGGATTACCTGTCAGATCTTGTTGATCATTGTTATGCGGTGTGTCCAGTGCTGGTTCCATCTCTGCTGAATGTCTTTGTGGTGCCACGTCATCATCTGAGTCATCAATGCTGGATGATTCTAGACGTGTACATATATCGTTAAGGCTCGCAGCTAAGTTGTATCTGAAGCTTGTCTCATCAAAGAAAACATGTGCTGACTCTTCAACATTTAGACTCCGATTGTTGAATACTCAATAAGCCTTGCTCACTGCTGAATAGCCTAGAAAGATACCTGCATCAGATTTTGCATCAAAAGCTGTTAGGTGCTTCTTACCATTGTTATGAATGAACATCTACACCCAAACACCCTGAAATATGAAATATCAGGTTTCTTGCCACTCCAGATCTCATATGGGGTTTTACCGTGCAACTTATTAATCATAGATCTGTTCTGAGTGTAGCAAGTTGTGTTAACTGCTTCTGCCCAGAATTTTTGTGAAATACCAGAATAAGCAATCATAGATCTAGCAGCTTCTTTTAAAGTACGATTTCTCCTCTCATTAAGCCCGTTCTGCTGAGGAGTTCTAGCTGCTGAAAGTTCATGCTTTATTCCAATGTCTTACCATTGTTATGAATGAAACATCTACACCCAAACACCCTGAAATATGAAATATCAGGTTTCTTGCCACTCCAGATCTCATATGGGGTTTTACCGTGCAACTTATTAATCATAGATCTGTTCTGAGTATAGCAAGCTGTGTTAACTGCTTCTGCCCAGAATATTTGTGAAATACCAGAATAAGCAATCATAGATCTAGAAACTTCTTTTAAAGTACGATTTCTCCTCTCAGTAAGCCCGTTCTGCTGAGGAGTTCTAGCTGCTGAAAGTTCATGCTTTATTCCAATGTCTTCCAGATAAGAAGTTGGTTTATGATTTAAAAATTCAGTACCACGATCACTTCTTATCCTGTTGACTGTACAAGATCTATCATTTTGCAAACGTTTTAAAAGGCGTATCAGCTGGTCAGCGGTATCAGAGTTTGCCTCTAAAAACAACACCGAAGTAAATTTTGTAAAATCATCAATAATAACTAGGGTGTAGTTCGTTCCCCCTAAGCTAGTTACGGGAATAGGACCAAAGAGATCCATATGTAAAAGCTTAAGCTTCGGAAAGAACGTTTACCGCCTTTCTTTTAAAAGTAGATTTGATTTGTTTACCAAGATGACATGCGGCACAGATCTTGTCTTTGGAAAAATTTATTTTGGGCAGACCAGAAACCATTTCATGCTGACTCAAATGAGCAAGAGTTTTAAAGTTTAGATGGTTCATTCGCTGATGCCACAACCAGGTCTTGGAAGAGTTTGCTTCTAAGCAAATTTGTTCAGATCCCATGGGTTTTGACCAATTGATAATGTAGGTATTTCCCGATCTTTTACCTACCAATACAGTCAGTCCTTCTGGACTCTGAACTGTGCATGTGTGCTATTGAAAATTAACTATGTAACCCTTGTCACGTAGCTGACTAATGCTAATAAAATTGTAACGCAAGTTATCAACAACTAAGACATCTGATATAGAAATTTTACCGTGGATAAGCTTATCCTTACCCACAGTGTTACCATGAGCGTTATTACCAAACACAATTTTCGCTCCTTTGTGTGGTATAACATCTGTCAGCAGCTTTTGATTTCCAGTCATATGTCTTGCACAGCCGCTGTTCAGGTACCATATGGTTGATCCATCAGCAGCTTTGTACCTGTTGTCCTGCAATCATAAAAACAGATTTTGGTACCCAATTTTACTTGGGTCCAGATAGGATTACCCATTTCGGGACCCATACTTGAACTACTTTGACAGCTTTCCCAGTATGATAGTCCATAAGGGTCTGTGCATAAGTACTGTGAGATCTGTTGAGCTTTGGTTTGTTATTTTGACCATTCAGATCTCTACGGGGCCGAACCTTTTTCCATTCAGACTTAACCTTCTTAGAGCCATGTCTTTGTTGGTTCTGAACAAATGACTTGGATCCAGCTTTTGCCGTTTCCTTGTCAAGTCTGTTATTTAGCCAACCGGACTTCGAACTCTCAGGTCTGTCATAGCCAATACCAGCTTTTCATTTCTTATTCGATGGCTCCGAGATCTGGTCATCATACCGTACCGACTCACATGGATCATGTATCACACTAGCTTTGACAAAGCTCATCTTTTTGAACTTGTCATGTGCTAGATTTGATTGAGTACAAGTCTCTCCAGAGCCGCTTTCACAAGTATTGAAACCTAAGCCAGTTCTATCATTCACTGGCTTCTGAATCTCACACATCTTGTCTAGAGAGATAGAAGACTGGGTCCAGGAGCTCATTATATTTAATTTTTCAATTTAAGATTTGAGCTCACAGGACTTTGATCTCAACAATTCATTCTCAGCCTTCAGCTTACTCAACTCGATTTTTAAACTATCAGCTTCACCAAATTCAACAGTACTTGGTTCTACTGAACTATTTTTCAAATCAGCGTTTTCAGCTTTAACTTCCTCGAATGTGTGAGAAGCTTCCTGTACTCTTTGACCATATCATTAAGTGTACTGACAAGGTCTTCTCGTGTAAATTAAATATTGGAAAAATCAAATACCTCGTCATCTGAAGTTTGATCATCCATGAGACAATGAACTTCCTCCTGTTCACTATCGCTGGATGAGGAACTGCTGGCTGAGGAATCTGAATCAGTATCAGCCCAGTTCCTGTTTCTTTCCTCAGCAACCAGTACTTTGCGATCATTCTTGCGGCTGGGTCTTTTATCACCTCTTGTCCTCATCCTCCTATCTTTTGATCTTTCCTTGGATCTTTCATCTGTATTCTCATCCCTTCTGTATCGATTCTCCTTCTTTTCATCTCTTTTGTATCTATATTCCTTCTTTGGCCTGTTTCAATCAGCTGCAAAGTGCCGTTGACGTCCACAATTAAAACAGTTCATATCAGTTGTAACTTTATCATTTTTATGGACATTATTATAAGGAGTAGAGGGATTGTAGGATCTTCTCAAGTATTTCCCAAACTTCTTAACGAAGAGGGACATGGCGTCATTGCTGAGTTGATCAGCTGTCTTTCTAGTGCTTGGAGAGCACTGTTCAGATGTTGTAGCTGCTAGCGCTTTGATCTGTATTCTCATCCCTTCTGTATCGATTCTCCTTCTTTTCATCTCTTTTGTATCTATATTCCTTCTTTGGCCTGTTTCAATCAGCTGCAAAGTGCCGTTGACGTCCACAATTAAAACAGTTCATATCAGTTGTAACTTTATCAGTTTTTATGGACATTATTATAAGGAGTAGAGGGATTGTAGGATCTTCTCAAGTATTTCCCAAACTTCTTAACGAAGAGGGACATGGCGTCATTGCTGAGTTGATCAGCTGTCTTTCTAGTGCTTGGAGAGCACTGTTCAGATGTTGTAGCTGCTAGCGCTTTGGTCGGCTGGGAGGTTGACGGCCCAGCTTCTGCTCTTGTTTCCAACTCGAACTCATAAGCTTTAAGGTTTGATAATAGATCATGAAGCTCCAGCTTATTGAGATCCTTGGACTCCCGCATGGCCATCGTCTTAACGTCCCATTCCCTGGGCAACGCTCTCATCACCTTCAAAGCCAACTCACGATTGCTATACTCTTTTCCCAAGCTAGTCAACTCAATCACCATGGCGCAGAATCGCTCATCAAACTACGTCATTGTTTCTCCATCCTTCAACTTCATAGATTCATATTTCTGCTGAGCGACAATCAGCTTGTTCTCTTTTGTCTCATCGTTGCTTTCACATATTTGTGTCAGATTTTCCCAAATATCTTTTGCTGTGGCACATGTTTTTATCTTGCTGAACATATTTTTGTCCAGTGTCTTGTAGAGAATTTCCCTGGCCACATTGTTCAGATTTGCTTTCTTTTTGTCTTCGTTGGTGTACTCATGTCTGCTCTTCTCTAGATAATGGGGATCGCCATTAGATATAGCAAATGCCAAGTTTGGCTTCATAATTTTCATCGGACCTTCTGTGATAACTGACCACATGTCATCATCCTGAGCAGCTAGATGCGCTTGCATGCGAATCTTCCAGTCATCGTAGTCCTCCTTAGAAAACATAGGAATTTTGTTGTGAGAAATAGACATTTTAAAATATGATAAACACAAACAGCAGACTGTTCAATATTGAGATGCGCAGGCTCTGATACCAATTGATAGGATCAATATGGCTCAAAAAACAAGCCTAGGAGTTCAGAAGGGGGGGGGTTGAATGAACTCCTTGGTATTTTTAAACTTTCGAAACCTTTAAAACGATTTTTACAAGCACCCGCTTAACTTAAATCCGAGTTACCAGATTTAAGGTATCTCAGTCTTAAATCAGATTTCTCAACTAACAAATATTGTGCGGAAATAATTTGATCAATTTGTGAACAGTAAAAGCTTAAATAAATGCGATAAATAAAAGTTCAGGGTCAAGAGTTTGTTTATGGAAGTTCGGATATCAATATCCTATGTCTCCCCTTCTTCCTTTTCAGGAAGGTTCCACTAGAATATTTTGATGTTTACAGCCTCTGTAACCACCCAGTCACCGAGTCTCGCTCTAGGTGAGCTCCTAGCAACTCCAATCAACAATCAAGCAGATGCAACTGCTGAATACAACACTTAATAATTTTTATCAAACGGCTTCGTGTAGCACGTTTGTTACAGACTCAACAATGAACATAACAATGGAATACAAGTCTAATGAGTGTTGTAAATCTCGAAGGTAATATCTGTGAAAGCTTGAACAATGAAGAGTTCTTCGAGATTAGGATACTGGACTTAGAACAATTTTGCGATGAAAGCGTCCAGTGAATGTATGAGCTTTTTCGTGAATGATAGCGTCAAAGCAATAAGCTCAAGAACAATGGAGACTAAGAATGGCAGAGAATCAGAGAGCTTCTTCAATTCAAATTCCTGCTATTTATACCCTTTTGCTCTCAACGGTCATTATAATCTTGCCAGGGAAACAAAATCCTTTTGAATATCTGTCCATTGCATATCCTGCTCCACTCGAGGTAAATTGCTCTTCGTCAGAGCCAAATTGTCGTTATACCATATTTTTGCAAACACCGTATAACGTCCTCTGTATATTGTGTACTATTTACCCAAAATAGTACTGACAGTGTCTCCTTAATTCTAGGCAATTGTACGATTCAATCTTCACCATTGATTCTTTCCAATATAAACATTGATAGCTCTTGAATTGATTCGTTGTTTGCGCCTGAAATCTCTTTATGTTGATACAGTTCTTCCTTTCTTAAATAAGAAGACTATCTTTGTGACACCCGAACCCATGGGAATCACGAATTGGGGTAAACAAAATTTTTCAAATAAAAAGAAGGGCTAAAGGACAATTTGTTATAAGCTGTATTTCTTATAACTTCAAAAGAAGTAGAAAATGCGAAAACAATTCTAACAGACACTCAAATGCGTGCCAACTACTGGAAACATTTGCGGAAAATACAGACTTCATAATAACTACAATTGCGAGTTACAACAGCTGATATTCTATATAAATGTACAACTATTGCAACTGATTTAATACAGTGTTTCTAATACAAAATAACATCAACTGAAGACACGGAAAATGCTGGCCTTTGACAAACACACACCACCCAGCAGCTGATTCAAGTTTCACCTTCTGTTCGTTCTCCAGCTGTCGCACCTGCACCATTTTAAAAGCTAGTGAGCCTAGGGGCTCAGCAAGTAAAACCTGAATAATAACAAGTTTAAATACGCAGGTGGACTTCTGATCAATACATAAGTTAAAGGAACATTAATGATCATCATCATTTTCTTTCATAAACATTTCATAAACTTGGAGACAGGGGATAATAGCCCAAATCTCAACATCAATATCTTTTCTTTAGATTTATGGCATATAAGCTCCTCATGGTCCGTGTTGCACTTTGTTCAAAATGACTTCCGATATCAGTTTTAGCATATAGCTCATATGAAAAGGGCAGTCGACATCTAGACAACTGCTCACCCTTCTCCTTGGTGACCGTCAACTATCTATGCCATAATCTTAAATAAACTTTTGTTCCATTAACATCCTTTCGTAAAACTTTCTTTCTTAAAAACCTCGGGTTCCATCATTTAAAACTCTTGCTTCCATTTTTAAAACTTTACTGAGTATCGAGTTCGAATTTGGAAACATAACATTGACATGAGACCAGTCGGAAGAATAAAACCAGTCGCAAGGTCTTTGCATTTAAAACAACGTATTTAATAAAACGGCGTCATTAGCGCGTCAACCAGCTGCAAGGAAAGCGCTAAACAACCAGTCGCAAGAAAAGCGCTAACATATATAAAACCAGACGCAATGAACAATACCAGTCGCAAGACTAACACCAGCTGCAATGAACAGTACCAGTCGCAAGACTAATACCAGCTGCAATGAACAGTACCAGTCGCAAGACTAATACCAGCTGCAATGAACAGTACCATTCGCAAGACTAATACTAGCTGCAATGAACAGTACCTCTACTGGAATTTAACAACGAAATGCATCTGCTGGTGAACAGTGCATCTATTGTTTTTACGAAAACAACGCGACTGCTGAAATATTACTATGGAATGCGGCTGCTAGAATTTGACTTGATAATTGTAATATCAAAACAACAACTATGCTATCAGCCGTTGCCTATCAAACCAGACTTCATACTGATTCAACTAGAAACTACCGATTACACAGTTATCAAATTCTGATATTACAACTACTGAAAGAAGAACGTACCATTCGCAAGACTAATACTAGCTGCAATGAACAGTACCTCTACTGGAATTTAACAACGAAATGCATCTGCTGGTGAACAGTGCATCTATTGTTTTTACGAAAACAACGCGACTGCTGAAATATTACTATGGAATGCGGCTGCTAGAATTTGACTTGATAATTGTAATATCAAAACAACAACTATGCTATCAGCCGTTGCCTATCAAACCAGACTTCATACTGATTCAACTAGAAACTACCGATTACACAGTTATCAAATTCTGATATTACAACTACTGAAAGAAGAACATTCATAAACATTATGGGAATAAAATTGAATCCTCAGTACTTTAAAACATCATAAACTTTCTGGAAAACATTTGGAAGCATCAAAACATCAATTTGAACCCATCTTTCTTTCCTTTTCATGCATTATTCATTTCAAACATGAACTTTAAACATACTGTAACACATATAAGCAAAAAGACTCAGAAACAAATATATGCTTCAAATGGTGAGTCAAAAATCAGCTTTTACTTGCCTTAAACAAAGCTTTGCAACAGCAACCGATTCCTGCAGAATTCTTCTCCTTAAGCAACGCACGAACTTCTCTGGAAAATATTTTGAAGAACACCGAAGGTTTTCTTTGCAAATGATAAAGATCTTGCTTTCAAAACAGGTTTTTATATGAAAGGGATTAGTGGCAAGCTACTTGTGAAATCAAACATGACACACTAATAAAATTTAGTAAAATTCCCTTCATCTCATTTTAATTTGTAAAACACCAAACCTTTTTCAAAAGAAATCATTTGTCCTTCTTAAAAATACTTCCAATCAATTTAAAACCAGCTCATGTATCGCTCTTGGAGTCATCTGCTGGAACCAGCCGCGATGCATCTTATGTTCTGAAATCAATGAATCAGCAAATACATAACATTTAAAATTGTCATTTTGGCCCATGAGATTAATAAAATGCATAAATGTGGTCCTATGGATTTTGGGGCGTTACAATCTTCATGCTGATTTGAGTAAACGTAGTTGCCACATCAGAATGTATCAACATCTGAAATAGGTAGAGATAACTGTGAATGTGCAACACCTGAATGCAAGAACTGAATGTAGCAACTGATACTGTTCTGATATCTAAGAGCTCTGTTGACCCAAAATCTGAATACTCCCAACAAGTCACTTCTGATTCAAAGTAGCTTTGTCAAAAACTTTCAGATCCACTTCTGAAGTACTGAGATCTGAGATAACTGAATAGATACTATTTACGACTGAGATACTTGAGACTGAACCAATATATCAAAATCTGTTACTCAAGTCTGAATGCTTATGCTTCCAACAATAGATCTTCCACTGTAGCTCACTTCTGAATCCACTGTTCCTGAAATCTGAACTGATCCAAAAAAGGCCAAAGCTGTTTCAAAACATCGACCTGATAACAAGGAATGACGTCACGACTTCTGAACTTCAATAAATTGAAATGACGTCACTACTTCGAAATACTGAAGTACTGAGATCTGAGATAACTGAATAGATACTATTTACGACTGAGATACTTGAGACTGAACCAATATATCAAAATCTGTTACTCAAGTCTGAATGCTTATGCTTCCAACAATAGATCTTCCACTGTAGCTCACTTCTGAATCCACTGTTCCTGAAATCTGAACTGATCCAAAAAAGGCCAAAGCTGTTTCAAAACATCGACCTGATAACAAGGAATGACGTCACGACTTCTGAACTTCAATAAATTGAAATGACGTCACTACTTCGAAATACTGGGATGATGTCACGACTTCTGAAAATCAATTCTCTATGTGATAGTCCACCCAACATCTGAATTATGCGTAACTGTTAATGATTACAACTTACTGACTGTCCAGATATTACTTTTGAATTTAGCACTTCTCTTATTTTTGTTATCACCAAAACTAATAAATTTTACCTTAACATAGACACTGTAAATACCTGGTCACCGAGCCACGCTCCAAGTGAACTCCTAGAAACCTCCAAATACACGCAGACGCAGCTGCTGTTTACAAACACTTGCTTTTACTCAAACGGCTTTACGTAGCACGTTTGTTACATACTCAATTTGAATGATAACAGTGAAATACAATGGTTTTTGAGTACTGTAAATATTCTGGTTCTTTTATCAACAAGAACTATTTACAAATGTAAACCAGAAGATAACTCAAAGATTAACTCTATGAATCTGAACTGAATGTTCTTCGAGTTTTACACACTGGACTTAAGATATTTTTGCAATGGAAACGTCCAGTGAATCTCTGAGAGCTTTTTCGTGAATGATAGCGTAGGCAAGCAAAAAGCTCAAGAGTGATGAACATAGAGAATCAGCAGAGAAAGATGGACGGAGAGCGAGAGAGCAAGAGAGAGCTTCTTCATTTGAAACTTCAGCTATTTATACCCTTTTGATCTCAACGGTCAGAAATATTCTCCTCTGCAAATCTTCATCGAATCATACAACCGTATACACTGCTCCACTAAAGGTAAATTGCGCTTCGTCAGGGCTGAATTGTCGTATAACCATATTTGGGTAAACATCGTATAACGTCCTCTGCGTACTGTGTACTATTACCCAAAATCGCTCTGACATTGTCTCCTTAATTCCAGGCATTTGTACGATTCAATCGTGATCATTGATTCTTTCCAATATAAACATATGATAGCGTTTGAAGCTGTTCGATCCTTACACCTGAAATCTCTTTCCGTTAAAACAGAGATAACTGAGTATTTGCAATAACTGAATGCAACAACTGATAAACTGTCTTGACATCTGAAGGCTCTGTTATAAAAATATCTCAAAATCTGAATCGTTCCCTATTAGTCACTTCTGATACAAAGTAGCTTTACTCAACATCTCAATACGTTCACTACTGAAGTACTGAGATCTGAGATAACTGAATAGATACTGTTCACAACTGAAATACTCGAAACTGAAACAATACACCACAATCTGATTCCGTAGCCTCAACATCTGAACTACTGTCCCGAATGGTCAACTCAAAAGTCAACGCTTGACTTAGAACTCTCGAAACTGAAACTGTAACTTAAAAGCGTGACGTCACGAGATCTGAAAAGCTCAATACGTTTGTGTGACGTCACGAAGTCTGAAATCTTCAATACACTTGGATGATGTCATGATTTCTGAAATCTTCTGCGAAAGCTTTAAGGTCATTTCTTGGTCTTATTTTGTTATCACCAAAACTACTAAATTTATCTTAACAATTTCCTTCTTTTTGGTGATGACAAAACTTAGCAGCTTTATGACTTATAGATGCAAAAATAAATTGCTCAAGTCTGCTAACATTTTATAAACGAAATGATCAAGTACAAAAGATTTGTACAAGACTGAGAAACCAAAAACTTGTAACAATCCATATTCAGATTTATTCATTTAGCCAATATCTCCAGCTTTTCTGTCTCGATCCACTACTTCCTCTTTTTCTTGATGGCTCACTCCTGCTACCGCCACTGCCACCAACTTCAGGAGGAGGCTGACCTCTGCCATGGCTGCTACTTACTTCCCCCTTTTTGTCATCACCGCCCTTAGTGATAAAGGCAATGATTTCAGAAAGATTAGTGCCAAGAGAAGCTAATTGTCCCTGTGTTTCCACACGGAACTCCAGTAGATCATTACGAATAACAGCCAACTTGTCATCAAAGTTGTTAGGCCCCGTGCTAATTAACAAGGATTAATAGCACATAATTGCGGAAGCATAAAATAGGGCTAAAAATTTTCGAAATAAAGTTGGGCCTGAACCAAATCATATCTTCAAAATAGTCATAATCAAATACGAGTTAAATCAAAACTCATACAACAACAGGTAAACAAATATCAAATCAACAACGATCCCCCAAATACATATAACCTCAGGGCATCCCCTGGATCAATACATAGTATAATAACTGGGACTTCAAGGAAATGGGGATCGACCACTTGGATTTCCAGTCTGTCCAGCTTGGTTACCTGAAGATCCTGCAAATGGGCAACACAGACCCAAACAACACAAAAGCAGGAAAAGAACACGAGGTCAAGCCTCAGTACGAATGAGCACTAATATAACAGCAAATCATAAACATGCAATATTCTAAGTCATGAATGCATGCGGCTGTCAAAGAACATCGGTCATCAAGGCCTGCTAATCAGCTGGCAGTAATCTCGATCGAGCCTCTATACCCGCACAGTGTATCAACCGGGGAAATCATCGGTCCGTGATCTTCAGGCCCGTCAGCCATCACAGCTCGGTGGTTTTCAGACACAACCAATCAGTTGGTCACCACTCCGATGATAGCGTTGTACCTTTCAGGCACGACACATCTGTCTGCCGGTCACAACGTGGCTCTATCTCAGGTTCTCAATCGATCAAAGGCTCAATATGTATGCATGAATGCCATGAAGTTCAAATCTGATTTCAACATGCATATAATACGTAAACAGAACATATCAATTCCATCAAGCTGTTCACGTAAACACAGAAGTCACATAGCACAGATTTCATGCCTCAAATACTAGCACGCTATGTCTAAGCTGTTAACAAAAGCTCAACTCGTACCTTCAATTCTCAAGTTCTACCTCAACAGATCTCACCAGGGCACGGCAACCTCAGACTTAAACGTGCTACCTCGCTGGTCACGTTCAACACAGCAGGGACTTCCCTGGAGCTCAAATCTGTTAAGGAATCTCATATCTTAGTTCACAGCTGAATTTCTAAAGCATACTACCTACGGTCAGAACTCAAATCTGGTTCTACCTAACAAAGCAGCTTCTAACAGCTACAACTGAGCTTAAAACAGCCAAAATAACTTACCCAAAAGCAGAAGGGTTCGAATGAACAGTAACTATCGAGGGTTTACCGTAGAAAACGATGAGGAATATCGGGTTAAAATACGCTAAGTTTTGAGCAGCACTTGGTATATATAAATACTCGAATCACTACTGAACAAACAGTTCAGATCTCTACTTAAGCTAAGGCAAAAGTCCTCTCAAAGCTGAATCCAGCTTTCGCTCTCTGCTGATGCAATTCAGGCATCTAAACGCTCTACTAACTTATACGACAAACGACGTCGCACCAACTAATCAAAACGACGTAGCAGAGCTTCTACAGTAGAAACAGATCTCTCGATAGCAACAACTGAATAGCGCTAACAACCAGCGGTCAACTCAGCTGTTGACTAACACGCGACAACTTCTCACGCCCGCGCGCTATCGCTAACAGCTGCCTCTCGCTACACTCTCACTGCTGAGTTGACTAGCGTTGACATCTGATCACGCTACTACTAAATACCAACATCTGAATCTTACCACTGCTGAGTACTCACTACTGAATACCCG
>KV013373.1:209918-225613 GCA_001598015.1 Dorcoceras hygrometricum
CGAAGGACTAAGAATATGTTCATGGTCTATGGGGGTGGTGAACTGAAACTGGAAGGCTACACTGATTCTAGCTTCCAGTGTGATGTGGATGATTCGAAGTCAACCTCTGGATTTGTATTCATGCTCAATGGTGGTGCTGTCTCTTGGAAGAGTTCCAAGCAAGACACCATCGCGGATTCAACCACTGAGGCTGAGTACATCGCAGCATCAGCTACTGCTAAGGAGGCGGTTTGGATAAGGAATTTCGTCCAAGAGTTGGGCGTCATTCCTAATGGAGTTGGTCCAGTCCCGGTGTACTGCGACAAAACGGGTGCCGTTGCGCAAGCAAAGGAGCCTAGGTCTCACCAAAGATCCAAACACATACTGAGGAAATACCACATAATCCGAGATATTGTGGCTAGAGGTGACATAGCAGTTGAGAGAGTCGTCTCTGCGGACAACGTTGCTGATCCACTTACGAAGCCCTTGCCAGGACCCTTGTTTGAAAAACATCACGAAATGATGGGACTACGTCTGATGAGTAGTTGGCTTTAGGGCAAGTGGGAGATTGTTAGAGTAGATGCCCAACTAGCCAACTTGTGGCGTGTGGGTTCATAGACTCTTGTATGAAACGATCTTTATATATGATATTCGCATTTATTTATGGCATTCTTTACTTTCATTGTGTTGTATGATGATTAACAATTGCGTTGAGTAAATACCTAGAATGCACTATCGTGTATGTTAGATGTGATAGTGGATATGACGGCTATCATGAAACACATCTAATAGTCACTGTGTATTCTGAATTAGTTCCTAGTCGATTGGGCCGTCAAAATGAGGATAAGGCCGCCCGAGCTCGAGACTAGTATCTGCGATGCAAAGTACCATGTTTCATTGGTAGGGTAACATTGTGATGTTCTGAGTCATGCAGATAGATAGTGACCTACTCACGACTCGAAACGTCATTGAGACTCTACATGATAGGCGTCTCACTTTGACCCGTTTGCCGACTCACTTGGGGTCATTAGGCGACAGGATTGGGTGAGACCCCGATGCATGTAGGAGTCGATGCATCGTTGTCGAGGATTCACCGCTCGCAGACATGCATGGATATCCTATGCTATATGAGGGGATAATAGTGTATAAATCTCTGGCCAGAGTACTAGAAGTGTTTTAGGTAAATGGGTTTACCTAGTTACACTCGCGATGTCACTATTCCATCTCCAAGATGTATGCATAGCTATCGGATCTTTAACGACTCTCGATTTACCAATGGTCGTTGATCTGATCGGGATATATGGATTGAAAGGACGTACTGTACGCTAACCACGACCAACTGGTTCTTGCAGGCACTATCAGTGATACCTAGGGGATCATGGGGCGATGTTGCTAGAAGCTCTTACCATGATCCGATGGGCAAGTCCGGAATTGTGATTCCGGAGCCACAATGGTTGTGGGCCCACGGCTAGCTGTATCCCTGAACCATTGAGGGTCACACAAGTACTGGATTCGAGATTCCCGCACGGAAACTAAGCTCAATGTGTTGAGCACTTGAGGAGGATTTTGGGGAGTGCGACTTCCTAAAAGTCAACAGGGGTCAAATCGTGATTTCCCGCTGTTGAGGGGCAAAACGGTCATTTTGCACTGGGGTTCTGAAAAATGGTTTTTCAGATCATAGTATTCAGTTTTGGAAACTGAGTCGATCGGTCTGATCTGATCGGCGATCGGAGTTATGATGAAGTCACGGTGATAGGGATGAACCGAATGTTCATACGTTGGACCCGGGCCCGTTGGGCCGGTCCAAGTTTATCACTAGTCTATTTAATTAGACTTAAGCCTAAATCATAACATGAGATACAACCCTAACCCTAGCCTCTATAGTTAAAAGCCGCCGCCCCGTCCTCTCTCTAATATCGCCGCTACCGCCGCCTCTGCGCCGCCGTGTCGCCATCCCTAGCCGGAATTTGTTCCGACAAATTTTTCGAGGAGTTTCCGTCCATGCTGATCTCGTCAGGCCTTCTAGTGCAGGCTGACGAAGGAGTCTCCCTTCCGGTCATGGACCTGATTAACGTAATCTACCGCCGCCTACCGTGAAGTGCCGGTTTCCTCGTGAAACTGGTCGGAGCCAGGCGCCTAGACGCCAGCAAGGTAACTGACTAAACACCCTATGAATGGTTCATATTGTGTCATTATTGAATTGTATTGAACGTTTCCCGGCCTAATTATTGTTCTTCCGCTGCCTCGCCGGGAGACGGGATCCGGATCCGCCACGGTTCTCCAACACAAACGAATTGGATCAAAATGTTTAAAGTGTTGTCATAATTTCAGAAGAGCGCAAGTGTGATTTTAATCACAGCTCCAGAGAATGTTTAAAGAAAATGTTTTCATAATTTGATTATGTTTTATGCTTTCGGTTTCTATCAGTTATATATTGCGCTTGTTTATTCTAAAGCGTATTCAGAATTCATTTATGTATTCAGCTTTCAGATTCCAGTTACAGTATCAGTTTCTATTGCATGATTTTGCTATTCCAGATTTTACCTGCTGAGCCTTTGGCTCACTAGTTTTCATTGAGTGCAGGTAATGGGTAGTAAGGAGCTGGATGGAGAGTGGCTGGTTGGACAGTGGTGTTTATCGTGGACATCTTCCATTGTTTCTTTCAAACTTTGTTTTGATGTACAGAACTTTAGTTACAGTTTTGTATGTTAACAGATTTCTAGTTCCTTATTTTGTAGAAATCTGTCTAAACACTTGGTGTAAAGATATATGCAAGTTCATTTGTATTTCGATCAGCAGAGGATTTAGTTCCGTGTTTGTATACCCTTGCAGCTGATTTTCTTCATTTGATATGAAAAGTGTTTATCAGAATTTGGTATTACTTCCGCTCACTTCATTGGTTCCTTTGTTCTGAATTTCAGCAGCAATGAATTGTGTTTATTCGTAATTTAGTCCAGAATTTTAGTAACGACTTTTATGTTTATTAAGATTCAAATTTTTGGGTCTTTCAATTCAAACCCCAAATTTCTAAATTTTCTTTGAGAAAAGTCCGATCGTGTTGGATCTGTTTTGACAGATCCTGATTAAGTTTTGAATTACACAAAACCTATTATTGTTATTCTAACAATTCTACTTAAGTGCGCAGATTTCAGGCAGAAGAACATATTCAGCAGATGGTTCACAATGAATAATCAGCAGTTGGTTTGGTGCGTTCTTGGATCAGCAGATGAATTAGCGATGGAGACGTCCAGAGTTATATCAGCTGTTTGTAATCAGGCGGTGGCCAAAGTTGAACCAGCTGGAGCTTAACAATCTAGCAGATGATGAAGATCAGCTGCAAGCGTTGAAGAGCAAAGTGAACCAGAGAAGTCTGCTGAAGATGTTTAGCGAGATGATGAAGATCAGCTCGAGGCGCAAGAGAAGAAGAGATTATAAGTACTGCTGATGAATCTATCAGCAGTCGTTATTCAAAAGAGGTCGCGATTATAAGTACTGTTGACGAATCTGTTGACAGTCGCCATTCAAGAAGATAAGTAGTATCGCGAGCTGGAGCTGAAGTTGAAGATTCAGCAGATGAGAAGTGGCGCTAGTTTTGGAATGAGATGACATCAGCATTGATGTCATCACAATCAGCAGAAGAAGTTGAGCGCAAAGCTGAAGCGACGTCGTATTGAGAATCAGCAGATGAAGCAAAGCGCGAGAGAGGATGCGACGTCGTGTGGAGATTCAGCAGATGGATTATTGGTGATGACGTCATTGGTGACGTCATCCAGTCGCAAGATTCAGCAGGTAGCTTGCTCTCCAGACGCAAGATGAAGCGACGTCGTAGAGGAGATCCAGTCGCAATATTTCAGCAGAAGCGTGAGAGAAGCAGCAGTCGACTTGAATCAGCAGGAGCGAAGCAGTTGACAATTTACGAAGAGTTGCGAGAGCTGGATGTCAACTGCTGAGCTAAATTCAAAATGGCGAAAGCGACAGAAGCCTGCAAAAGTAGCCAGATCAGGATTGAAGATCAGAAGGTATTATATTGAAGAGCAAGAAAACAGTGGTTTTGAGAACAGCTCGCAGATGACAGACTAGCTGGAGTGATGAACGACCAGCTGGAAGACAGGCTATATAAACCAGCTCAAAGCAGATTTTGTAATGCCCAGATATATTAGAGGCCACAAACTAGAAATATTTTAGATTGAGGGATTACAATGCTATTCTATTAAACTCTGTTTCTATCGAGTTTCAGAATTCAGATATATATTGTTTAGCTTTTTATCAATTAAGAGCTAAATTTCAAATGTTAGAATACGATTGCACCAGCTGTGTCGCCAATCATAGCAAGTCGATCGAATCCTATTGTTTTAACTAAAAAATCGTTTGGTTCATGTGCATCATTTTATTTTAAAAACAGAGTACGCTTTTAGGAGATTTGAGCATCTTGATTAAAACGTGGTTCTTTCCTTAGGCATTTTAAATCATATATATATAGGATGTTAGCTGCTTCATGCATCATTATCTTGAAAACAAATTAGTTCAAAGCGGTGCTCTCTCTATAAGAAACCGAGCAAAAGTTTTAAAGCTTTTTAAAGGAGGCGATCGGAGTGTTGGTGATTTGCTGGATTTCTACTGTGGTTGTGTTCAAGAATTCAGGCAAGTAAACTCTATTTCTTGCTCACTCAGTGAAAGCATATATTCAATTCTGTTTGCATGTTTATATGAGATTTTTAAAGAAAGGAAGATGGCTTCGGCTGTTATTCAAAACCAGAAAGTTCATGCTCTGTTTTTATGAAGGTTGCGTTTTACTGTATTTTGATCCAAAGAGATGTTTTAGAAAATGGTTTGGTGATGTTCATCCAGTAGATTATTTTTCTTCAAAAATTCCATTGAAGTAGCTTACAAGTAGCTTATTCGATCATTTCCAGAAATTTTTTAGATATTTTGAATTCTTCAGACAAAGGAAAACCATCGTCATTCACCTGGTTAAGTCTGAAATCTGGTTCTTATACCACGTCTGATATTTCTTTGTTGAAAATATTCTAAGTATAGATTTCAGCTGTCGCATTGTTTGAGTTCAGTAGTTGCGACCAGCAGTCGCACTATTTCATGTTCAGCTGTTGCATATTTTATTGTTCATCAGCTGATAGTTTGTTCATCAGCTGATAGTTGTTCATCAGTTGATAGTTTGTTCATCAGCTGATAGTTGTTCATCAGTTGATAGTTTGTTCATCAGTTGATAGTTTGTTCATCAGCTGATATTTTGTTCATCAGCTATTTGTATTCAGCAGTTGCGTTTGTAAAATTCAGCAGATGCATTCCATTTTGATATTTCAGCAGTTGCGTTGTCTTCGTAACATTCAGCAGATGCACTGTTCACCAGCAGATGTATTCCATTTTGATATTTCAGCAGTTGCTTTATTTGTTTCTAAGTACTGATCATTGCAGCTGGTATTAGTCTTGCGACTGGTACTGTTCATTGCAGCTGGTTACTGTTAATTCTTCGTTTTCTTCAACAGATAACGAAATTTCATAATTTGATTTCTTATTCATTTCCGCTTCAGTTCAAAAGATTATTCGATTCAATTGAACAAGATTTGAGAGCTTTTATTCAGTTTTCATCTTCGTAAATTCTACAGAGAAATCCCTTGAAGTTCCAGAACATCATTAGACAAGAGAAAACCAGTAATTCGTACAAGAGAGAAAGAAAACAGATTTTAGAAAGAAAAGAAAGAGCAGAACGATGTTTTAGAAAATATTTTAAGTTATGACAACAAAGAGGGTCCCCAGAGGAATGGTGAGTGCATGGCTGACGAACCGTGTGCCCTTTCAATAGAGGAAGGATCAGGTGTATAGGTCGACGGATCTGTATATCCCTTCACCATGAGCCATAGTGCTAAGATACTGATATCAGGAGTTTGATCAAATGAATTGGATCAAATTTTTAAAGTTTTCTCATAATTTCAGAAGAGCGCAAGTGTGATTTTAATCACAGCTCCAGAGAATGTTTAAAGAAAATGTTTTCAGAATTTGATTATGTTTTATGCTTTCAGTTTCTATCAGAATTCTCAGTTATATATTGCGCTTGTTTATTCTAAAGCGTATTCAGAATTCATTTATGTATTCAGATTTCAGATTCCAGTTACAGTATCAGTTTCTATTGCATGATTTTGCTATTCCAGATTTTACCTGCTGAGCCTTTGGCTCACTAGTTTTCATTGAGTGCAGGTAATGGGCAGTAATGAGCTGGATGGAGAGTGGCTGGTTGGACAGTGGTGTTTATCGTAGACATCTTCCATTGTTTCTTTCAGACTTTGTTTTGATGTACAGAACTTTAGTTACAGTTTTGTATGTTAACAGATTTCTAGTTCCTTATTTTGTAGAAATCTGTCTAAACACTTGGTGTAAAGATATATGCAAGTTCATTTGTATTTCGATCAGCAGAGGATTTAGTTCCGTGTTTGTATACCCTTGCAGCTGATTTTCTTCATTTGATATGAAAAGTGTTTACAGAATTTGGTATTACTTCCGCTCACTTCATTGGTTCCTTTGTTCTGCATTTCAGCAGCAATGAATTGTGTTTATTCGCAATTTAGTCCAGAATTTTAGTAACGACTTTTATGTTTATTAAGATTGAAATTTTTGGGTCTTTCAATTCGAACCCCGAATTTCTAAATTTCTTTTGAGAAAAGTCCGGTCGTTACAAAAACTGTGCAAAACTGAGATAATCTGAGAGAGAGAATGTCGGCTGTCGAGAGACAAAACAAGAAATTGGCTCAACAATCTCAAGAGATCGACAAAAGTTAACTGAACCTACTGGTAGTAATTTCCCAGAAACATAGAATTCACAAACCGCTAAACACACATCCGCCCATCTCTTTTTCAACAACTTGAAAAATGTACTGACTGCTGGAAGAGTGTCTACATAAGACAATTTCCGCGGAAATTCATTATGTACAATCGGCTGAGGGATCTTAACCCATCGCATGGTTCAACAACCCAAACTCCATCAACACGTATCATAGTTCTAATCCAGCACTTAGATGGAGTTTTGGTGTTGGTTCTGGCTATTACTGCACCGCTATCACGTGGGCGCCCTTCAAAAATCTTCGAGCAGCACGTCTTCTTCCACATAAGACAGTGTGCTTTCGTCTGTTCCTTCAATTCTTCCAACACAAATGAATGAATATCTGATAACCTATCCAAAACTTGTAGATCAACGGCAGACGTACCATCATCAGGGGCAAAAATTTATTTTCCTGGCCTCCAAGAATTTTCTGATCAACAGTTCTCTGTACTTGGTTAAAATATACATCCTCCTGTTGAGGGCTACTCTTGTTGACTCTGCTTCTCCCATGATAAAACGAGTTCCTCCTTAGCAGAAATGTATTCCACTTTCAAACTCAACAAAATTTCCTCCTTTACCGGATGACCCTTAACTGGGTCTTTCTCCTGAAGAGGCTTCTTCCCCTTGTCCTCCGGTTTGATCTTAGGAAGATTGGACAGGTACCAGGTTCTTTCATCAACTCCTGGAATTTTGATACATTGGCCCAAAGTGATCTTCGTAATCTCCATACTGGCAGAAGGTACATCCACTGGAATTGTCAATAAGATGTCCTCCAGTGACATCGCCTCATCTGCCGATAGTTCATCAGCCTCTGTCTCTCCACCGGCTCTTCCACAAAATAATCAACTGCAGCATCTGCCCTGCTGTCAGCCGTATCAACAGTCTGTAACTGCTGGTCCCCAATATCAATTGTTTCCATCTCCTCATCTTCCGTGTCACTGGCCATTTCAAATACCCGCTCAGAGTCACGAGCAATCAGCACTTCATATGGAAGATTAAACCAAGGTACCCAAGCATCAGCTGTCCCAGCTGGTTGATCTCCAACATCATACGTACCAACTCCATGATCTTCTTCATCAGCTTCAATATGAGCGGTTTCAGCCAACACTTGCTCAATGATGTCATCCACATCATCAGTAGATGGGGGTCTTATCTCCTCAGCAGTACCCTCTACTGTTGGTTCATCAAACTCTTCAACAATTGTCTCCACATCAGCTGGGTGCTCTACAGCAGATATATCTTCATCAATAGGGACAGCTGATGTGGCTTTCCTTTGTTCCTCAACGCTAGGCTTTACGACTGGTGCAGCAGAAATTGGCTCAATGATTTGAATGGGACCGCTTCCTGTGCAACAGCCACTATCTCCAAATTTTCTTTCGAATAACCAGATTTCTTCTTATTCGTCCTCTTCTTTTTGACTACTGGTGCAGCCACAGGAACAGCAGCTGGTCGTTTCTTTGATGCAGCCTTTTTCTTGGGTGCCCTAGTTACCTTTGGTGCATCAGCAGCTTCCTCCATACCAACTTTGTCATTTAAGACAACGTAACGATGAACTGTCTTCTCTGTAAGAATTTTTGAAGAGGGAAACTCAGACGATTCTCCCAGTTCCAAATTTGGAATATTCTCCAGCAGCAAGCTAATTTGAATGGCATAGCCTTTTGCTTGCCTCGATGAAGTCACCATATCCTTCAAGATATTGAAAAATATCCTGTTCCATTTTATCTTTACTTCACAAATAATCACCGTCAACATCAGAAATTTTTTCCATGGTGAGTGCGTCAAAGGACCCTGCATTTACCGATATCATCTTCGCCAAAATATCGCAGAGAAGACGAAACTCGATTTTCATTTCCTTATTCTTCCCGGATGTACTCACTGGTTCACCAGATAACGAAACAATGCTCCTTGTATCAAACACTAAATCCTTGGGAATCTCTGATAACTCTGACAAACGTTCTAGCGGAAGTTCAAACGTCTCAGCAAACAACTGTTTGGAAATCTCCGCTGTAACCCCATGCACTGTACTGACAACCACACCATCTCGGATTGAAACATTCTCAAAGAATCGACCAAAGCAGCTTCATATATTACTGTAGGACAACCCAAAAATCCCTCTAGGCCAGATGTCATTAGGGCTTGAAACATAGACACCATACCTGGGTCGTCCATGGCCAAAACAGATTCAAAGTTGACATGAAGAGTGTTGGTGTAGTACGAAGATGTCATTGTCAATAGTCGAAAGATTGCGAGAGATTGCCTGAAAAATATACGCAGAAAAACATAAGAGAATACGAGAATACCAGAGAGCAAAGTTTGCAAGGTAAGCGTTAGCAAAGAGGAAAACACTCTAAATATGTAAGGAATGCGAAAAGGTGAAAGAATAGGAAACGATGTAGATGTGACGAGTGGAATGATGACAACCACGTGTCAATCATCCAATGGTGCGTACAGTATTTTGAAAATAATTTGGAAAGATTTACCCGTACAGGGAAAAGATTGAAAACACGCGCCAAAATGTATATACATCACAACTGCTGCGGCTGATTTAACAACATCACAGCTGATTTTTAATGTATCGTTGAAGGTGGAAGGAGCTAATCACAAATAAGCATCAGCTGTGTATATGTAACAACTGAGTGTGTCCAGTCGTAACATATTCAGCTGACGTCGCGCTTAACAATTCAGCTCCTGGTTCCCCCTACGACTGATATTCTTCCAACGCGAGAAACTTTCCTCAGCTGAAAGTCTTAGCGTTCACCCTGAACAAGGAATTACAGCTGATTCAAGCGACAACTGACAACCTGCAAAAATGCGTTAGCTCACAGACAATCAAGGCAATTCAAGGAGACCTAATATGTTTCTAAAATAAGAAAACTTAGCGTCTGGTAGAGGCTTTGTGAAGATGTCAGCTACTTGCTGCTCAGTCGACACATACTCCAGCCGGACGTCTTACTTTAGCACGTGGTCCCTTATAAAATGATGCCCGATGTCGATGTGCTTTGTTCTTGAATGCAGTACTGGATTTTGGATGATCGCGATCGCACTAGTGTTGTCACAGAGAATAGGCACTTCAGAAGTATCAACTCCATAGTCCTTCAGCTGATGTTGTATCCAAAGGATTTGAGCACAGCAGCTACCAGCTGCAAGATACTCTACTTCAGCTGTTGACGTTGTGATGGATGTTTGCTTCTTACTAAACCAGGAAATCAGTCGATCCCCTAAAAATTGACAAGTCCCACTTGTGCTCCTGCGATCAATCCTGCATCCTGCATAATCTGCATCACTATAACCAATTAGTTGAAAGCCTGAGTCTTTGGGATACCAAAGACCCACGTTGAAAGTACCCTTTAAATATTTCAATATTCGCTTTACAGCTATGTAATGCGATTGCTTTGGCTCTTCTTGAAATCTAGCACACATACAGACAGCAAACATGATGTCTGGTCTGCTAGCAATTAAGTATAACAAAGAGCCTATAATACCACGATAAAGAGATACCTCAATGGCAGTACCAGCTTTGTCTTTATCCAGTTTGATTGAAGAGCTCATAGGGGTAGCAGCTGCTGAGCAATTGTCCATGCAAAACTTTTTCAGCAGTTCTTTCGTATATTTATCCTGGTTGAAGAATATACCATTCTCCAGCTGTCTAACTTGTAAACCCAGAAAGAATGTCAGCTCCCCCATCATACTCATCTCGACTTTGTCCTGCATCAACTTGGAAAAATTCTGGCACAATTTGGGGTTAGTTGACCCAAAAATAATATCGTAAACATAAATCTGAACTAATAAAACATGGTCAGCTTTAACAAATTTAAACAGAGTCTTATCTACTGTTCCTATTGAGAAGTCATGCTCAATGAGAAATTTCGACAGTGTATCATACCAAGCTCATGGTGCTTGCTTCAACCCATACAGAGCTTTATCCAGTTTGTAAACAAAATCTGGATGTGTGTGATTTACGAAGCCAGGAGGTTGTGCAACATACGCTTCCTATGTTAAGACGCCATTAAGAAAGGCACTCTTAACATCCATCTGAAAGACTTTAAAGTCTTTGAATGCAGCATATGCAAGAAACATGCAGATGGCTTCTAATCTTTCTACTGGTGCGAAGGTCTCATCAAAATCTATTCCTTCCATTTGTCTAAATCCTTGTGCTACCAGCCTAGCTTTGTTTCTAGTAACTATGCCATCTTCATTCAGTTTATTCCTAAAGACCCATCGAGTTCATATGACTGAATGGTTAGAAGGTCTAGGTACAAGTGTCCAAACATTGTTACGTTTAAACTGATTAAGTACTTCTTGCATTGCTTCTATCCAGCTGGGGTCAGCTAAGGCCTCATCTATCTGCTTGGGCTCTATAGGTGAGATGAATGCAGAATCAAAATGATCATGCATTAGCTGGCCTCGTGTGCGAACAGGAGATTCGAAATTACCTATGACTTGCTCGGGTGGATGATTTTTATTCCACCGGAGATCAAGTCCAATTGTATTTGATCCTTGTTCCCCCTGTGTCGCTGGCTTGTTTTGCAACTGCTGGATCAGATGACGCCAATTGATGTTGAGCATTGTTGTCTTGTGCGTCTGCTTCCAGCTGTTGTGATCGTTGTTCCAGATGTGAGCGAGGATCAGCTCTTGTTTTAGTTGATGGTCTGGATACCAGCTGATGATCACTTTCGACTGGTGCATCAGCTGGTGGTCTTGATACCGAATGATATGATGTGCTCGCGCCTTGTTGTCCAGCTGGTGGTGAGGATACCAATTGATAATTTGTGCTAGCAGCTGGTGCTTCAGGCGTTGATATTGAAACCAATGGAGAAATTGTTGTGACTGCTTGCGCAACGTCTGGTTTATCAAAGTCTGTTGGAGCAACATCTGAATGATCGACGTCTGGTTGAACATTTGTCGCTACACCTCCAGCATCTGGTACACTTGGGAAGATCTGACTCTGTATAGAATCATTGTTAGTCAAATCAATGACTGCTGGGTTACCTGTCAGATCTTGTTGTGCATTAAAGTTCGGTGTGTCCACTGCTGGTTGTTATTCAGCTGATTGTCTTTGTGGCACGTCGTATTCTGATTCTTCAAGACTTGTTGACTCCAGACGTGAACACAAATCATGTAGGCTTGCAGCTGAATTTGATTTGAAACTGGTTTCATCAAAAAACACGTGTGCTGATTCCTCAACTGTCAAGCTTCGGTTGTTGAAAACACGATACGCTTTGCTCACAGCTGAATATCCTAAGGACATACATGCATCAGATTTAGGTTCAAAGGCTGTTAGGTTCTTTTTACCATTGCTATGAATGAAACATCTACACCCAAACACCCTGAAATAAGAAATATCAGGTTCTTGCCATGCCAGATCTCATATGGGGTTTTATCGTGCATCCTATTAATCATCGATCTGTTCTGAGAATAACACGCTGTGTTAACTGCTTCTGCCCAGATTTTTTGTGAAATCCCGGAATATGCAATCATGGATCTAGCAGCTTCTTTTAAAGTGCGGTTTCTCCTTTTAGCTAACCCATTTTACTGAGGAGTTCTAGCTGCTGAGAGCTCATGCTTTATCCCTAAGTCTTCCAGATAAGAAGTTAATTTAAAATTTAGAAACTCAGTACCGCGATCACTTCTTATCCGATTGACTGAACAAGATCTGTCATTTTGTAAACGTTTTAAAAGGCGTATCAGCTGTTCGACGGTTTCAGATTTTGCTTTTATAAACAACACCCAAGTATATTTTTTAAAATCATCAACAACTGCAAGGGTGTAATTCGTTCCCCCTAAGCTCGTTATTGAAATAGGACCAAAGAGATCCATATTCAAGAGCTCAAGGCAACGGGAAGAACGTTTTCCGCCTTTATTTTGAAAGTAGATTTAATTTGCTTACCCAGCTGACAGGCTGCACAGATCTTATCCTTAGAAAAACTGATTTTTGGCAGACGAGAAACCATATCATGTTGACCCAGCTTAGCAAGTGTTTTGAATGTAAGATGATTCATTCTTTGATGCCACAGCCAGCTCTTGGAAGAACCAGCTACCAAAGACTATCTTTGATCCTTTGTGTGGAACAACGTCTGATAGCAGCTTTGGGTTTCTTGTCATATGTCGCGCACAGCCACTGTCCAGATACCAAAAAGTTGATTCAGCTGCTGGTTTGTACCTGTGATCCTGCAATCAAACAAACAGCTTTTGGTACCCAATTTTACTTGGGTCCAGATCGGATTATCTCTTTCGGGACCCATACTTGAATTACTTTCACAGTTTTCCCAGTATACGGGTCCACAAAGGTCTGTGCATAATTACAGTGAGATATGTTGAGTTTTGATTTCATAATTTGGCCACTTAGATCTCTCCTCGGCTGAACCTTTTTCCAATCAGACTTTACCTTCGTTGAACTACGCCATGGTTGGTTGGGAACAAATGACTTTCGACCAGCTTTTTCTTTGTCTTTGTCCAGTTTGTTCTTTAGCCAGCTTGGCTTCGAGTTCTCAGGTTTTTGAAAGCCGATACCAGCTTTTCCATTATGATTCAACTTCTGAGAGGCCTGGTCATCATATGTCATCGACTCACAGCAGTCATATATGACGTTGGCTTTGACAAAGCTCATCTTGTTGAACTTGTCATATACCGGCTATGACTGAGTACTTGTTTCTTCATAGCTGCTTTCACTACTATTGAAACCCAAACCAGTTCTATCATATGCTGGCTTTTGGCTTTCTTGCAGCTTGTTCATATAAACTGAAGACTTTGTCCAGGAGCTCAAAATCGAATTTAAATCCTCAATTTCAGCCTCGAGCTCACAGGACTTTGCTCTCAATAATTCATTCTCAGTTGTCAGCTTACTCAACTCGATTTTCAAACTGTCAGCTTTACCAAGTTCAACAGTACTTGGTTAAGTTGGACTATTTTTCAAATCACTGTTTTCAGCTTTAACTTCCTCGAATGAGTGAGAAAGCTTCCTGTACTCTTTGACCATGTCGTTTAGTGCACTGAAAAGGTCTTCTCGTGTAAATTCAACATTGGAGAAGTCAATTACCTCATCATCTGATGTTTGGTCAGCCATGAGATAGTGAACCTCCTCCTGTTCACTATCACTTGATGAGGAGCTGCTGGATGAAGATTCTGAATCAGTGTCCGCCCAGCTTTTGGTGCTTTCATCAGCCACCAGTACTTTGCGATCGTGCTTGTGGCTGGTCCTCTTATCACCTCGTGTCCTCATCCGTCCATCTTTGGATCTCTCCTTCGATCTGTCCACAGCTCTTTCATCTGATTTGTCATCTCTGTTGTATCGATCCTCCTTCTTGTACCTATCATCAGTTCTTTTGTCATCTCACTTGTATCTATCGTCTTTCTTGGGTCTGTTGCACTCAGCTGCAAAATGCCCTGGACGTTCACAGTTAAAGCATTTCATATCAGATACAGCTTTATCATTTTTATGTATTATTGAAGAAGTAGAAGGGTTATAGGATCTTCTCAAATATTTCCCAAACTTCTTGACGAAGAGGGACATGACGTCATCGCTGAGTTGATCAGCTGTCTTGCTTGTGCTTGGAGAGCACTGTTCAGTAGTTGTAGCAGCTAATGCTTTTTTCGGCTGGGATGTCGAGGGTCCAGCTTCTGCTCTTGTCTCCAACTCAAACTCATAGGCTTTTAGGTTGGCAAACAAGTCGTGCAGCTCCAGCTTGTTCAAATCTTTGGACTCCCTCATCGCCATTGTCTTTACGTCCCACTCCCTGGGCAACGCTCTCATGACCTTCAATGCCAGCTCGCGATTATTGTACTCTTTTCCAAGACTGGTCAGCTCTATTACCACAGCGCTGAACCTTTCATCAAACTCAGTCATCGTCTCTCCATCCTTCATCTTGATGGATTCATACTTCTGCTGAGCGACCGTCAGCTTGTTTTCTTTTGTTTCGTCGCTTCCTTCACATATTTGAGTTAGCTTTTCCCAAATATCTTTACCTGTGGCACATGTTTTGATTTTGATGAACATGTTTTTGTCCTTGTCCAGCGTTGTATAGAATGTCCCTGGCCACATTGTCCAGATTGGCTTTCTTTTTATCTTCACTGGTGTACTCATGTCTGCTCTTCTCTAGGAACTGAGGCTCGCCATTGGATATAGCAAAATCTATATTCGGCTTCATTATCTTCAGCGGCCCTTCAGTGATAATGTAATGCCCAGAATCATTAAGAAGAGGATTAGTGGAGTAATTTCGATATTTAAGAATATGATGAAGTTTGATTATGAGCTTGGTGTTAGAGTAGATGCCCAACTAGCCAACTTGTGGCGTGTGGGTTTTATAGACTCTTGTACAAACGATCTTTATATATGATATTCGCATTTTCTTATATGGCATTATTTACTTTCATTATGTGTGTAATGATTTACAATTGCGTTGAGTAAAGACCTAGAATGCACTAAAGCGTATGTTAGATGTGATAGTGGGTATGACGGCTATCATGAAATACATCTAATAGTCGCTGTGTATTCTGAACATGTTCCTAGTCGATTGGGCCGTCAAAATGAGGATAAGGCCGCCCGAGTTCGAGACTAGTATCTGCGATGCGAAGTACCATGTTTCATTGGTAGGGAACATTATGATGTTCTGAGCATGCAGATAGATAGTGACCTGGCGATCTATCGAACTACCCTCGTTCGGACTTTCCAAGTGGTTACCATTTGTCGAGTGGATAAGTCCGAGGTCTTGGTTGTACTGATTAGTCCTCACGACTCGGAACGTCATTGAGACTCTACATGATAGGCGTCTCACTTTGACCCGTTTGCCGACTCACTTGGGGTCATAAGGCGTCGGGATTGGGTTAGACCCCGATGCGTGTAGGAGTCGATGCATCGTTGTCGAGGATTCACCGCTCGCAGACATGC
>KV013374.1:23960-79267 GCA_001598015.1 Dorcoceras hygrometricum
ACCAGGTCACTATCTATCTGCATGCTCAGAACATCACAATGTTCCCTACCAATGAAACATGGTACTTCGCATCGCAGATACTAGTCTCGAACTCGGGCGGCCTTATCCTGATTTTGACGGCCCAATCGACTAGGAACATGTTCAGAATACACAGTGACTATTAGATGTGTTTGATGATAGCCGTCATACCCACTATCACATCTAACATACGCTTTAGTGCATTCTAGGTCTTTACTCAACGCAATTGTAAATCATTACACACATAATGAAAGTAAAGAACGCCATATAAATAAATGTGAATATCATATATAAAGATTGTTTCATACAAGAGTCTATAAACCCACACGCCACAAGTTGGCTAGTTGGGCATCTACTCTAACAATTTCAAGGTGTTTGGGTGCAGATGTTTCATTCACAATAACGGTAAAAAGCACCTAATAGCTTTTGATTCCAAATCTGATGCAGGTTTGTTTATTGGATACATAGCTGTGAGCAAAGCCTATAGAGTGTTCAACAACAGGAGCCTGATTGTTGAAGAATCAGCTCACGTAGTGTTCGATGAAACCAGCTTTCAATCCAATTCAGTTGCGAGCTTACATGACTTATGTTCACTTCTGGAGTCAACCAGCCTTGACGATTCGACTGATGACGTGGCCCAGATTCGATACACAGCTGATCCCCAACCAGCACTGGACACGCCACATGACAATGCTCAAGCAGATCTGATAGGTAACATCGAAGTCATTGATTTGACTAACGTTGACCCTGTGCAGGAACAGATATCAACTAGTGTGCCAGCTACGGGTGTTGGACCACTACTGCTCAAGTAGATACTCAAGCAGATTCTACAGCACATCAATTGATATCCAGAACAGCTTCAGATGCCCAAGCTATCAAAGAAAGTCATCAATCGACATCTAATCGAAATCTGGAACAACAAAGTTCTCATCAATTGGTGTCAGACAATCCAATCAAGTAATTCAGCCATACATCCAAGCAGAACAGGGAGCTAATCCAATCGGATCTGATCTTTGGTGGAATAGAAATCATCCACCCGAGCATATCATAGGTAACATTCATTCTCCTGTTCGCACACGAGGCTTGATTATGCATGAGCACTTCAATTCAGCATTCATATCTCATATAGAACCTAAGATGATAGAAGAATCCTTCGCAGACCCAAGCTGGATAGATGCTATGCAAGAAGAACTTAACCAAATTTAAAAGAAATAATGTATGGAAGTTAGTTCCTCGTCCTACTAATCATTCAGTGATAGGAACTAAATGGTCCTTTAGGAACAAGATGAATGAGGATGGCATAGTAATTAGAAACAAGGCTAGACTGGTAGCTCAAGGCTTTAGACAATTAGAAGGAATATATTTTGATGAGACCTTTGCTCCAGTAGCTAGACTAGAAGCCATTCGCATGTTTCTTGCATATGCTGCATATAAAGACTTCAAAGTTTTTCAAATGGATGTGAAGAGTGCCTTTCTAATGGCATCTTAACAGAGGAAGTGTATGTTGCACAACCTCCTGGCTTCATTGATCATACATATTCAGATCACGTCTATAAACTGGATAAAAGCTCTATATGGGTTGAAGCAAGCACCCAGAGCTTGGTATGACACACTGTCAAAATTTTTGATTGAGCATGATTTTGTTACAAGCACTGTCGATAAGACATTGTTTAAATTTATTAAAAATGATCATGTTTTATTGTACAGATTTATGTTGATGATATTATCTTTGGGTCAACTAATCCCAGCACAACCTCCTGGCTTCATTGATCATACATATTCAGATCACGTCTATAAACTGGATAAAAGCTCTATATGGGTTGAAGCAAGCACCCAGAGCTTGGTATGACACACTGTCAAAATTTTTGATTGAGCATGATTTTGTTACAAGCACTGTCGATAAGACATTGTTTAAATTTATTAAAAATGATCATGTTTTATTGTACAGATTTATGTTGATGATATTATCTTTGGGTCAACTAATCCCAAACTGTGCCAAAAGTTTTCTAAGTTGATGTAGGATAAATTTGAGATGAGCATGATGGGAGAGCTGACGTTATTTTTGGGCTTACAATTCAGACAGCTTGAGAATGGGATCTTCATAAATCAAGCAAAATACATGAAAGAACTGCAGAAGAAGTTTGACATGGACAATTGTTCAGCAACAGCTACTCCGATGAGTGCTTCAATCAAGTTAGACAAAGATGAAGCTGGAACAACCATAGAGGTATCTTTGTATCGCGGTATAATTGGATCTTTGCTATACTTAACAGCTAGCAGACCAGATGTGAGACCTGAATTTCATTTAAGATTAATTTTTGGATTAATCGTATTTTGAGTAGAGATCTGGTTGCGAGATTTGGTTTCATGGTGAAATCTGGTCGATTTGGTGAAATCCAGTCGCAGCGTGTTTCGGTAACGCGAGATTCCTAAACGCCGTTGTTTAGTGAAATCTGGATGCGTTGTGTTAAGTGAAAGCTGGTGGCATGTTTGTATCCAGCTGCTGCTTTATCTCGTTTGTTGAGGGCAAAACGGTAGCGTTTTGATAAATTGGTGCGACGCCGTTTTGGTGGTTGCACCTGGTACCAGCTGCGAGGAGTGGTTGCGTCTGGTTTCCTGTAGCTTGCGTCTGGTTTCCTGTAGCTTGCGTCTGGTTGTGTTGCGCGAGAGCTAGCGACTGGATGACATAGGATGTGCGTCGTCGTTTTAGTTAGAGCTAAGGAATCCAGTCGATGGGTTAGCGACAGCTGCTGGGTTTATGCGACGCCGTTTTATTAAGTTGGAACACAGCGTTTTGATGCAACTTCTGGTATCAGCTTTTGAGTGTTATGCAATCCAGCTTTTGGATTTGAGAACCAGCCGATGGTTGTAGAGCAACTGCTGGTTTTTGTCGATGGACACTTTAACCAAATTTTAGCAGTCGCGAGATTTATTTAAGGAAGACTTGGTCTTCGATTTGAGATACCAGATCCCATACTTAGTAAAATTCTCCCAATTGTCGACCTCTGTTTCTCGAACCCTAGTACTGTTCACCGTTGATTTTATCCGGTGATTTCTGTCGTTTCCGACCATTGTTTGATGCGTGCAAGGTAGCGTTGGACTCCTCTCGAGAAGCTCTTCCTTTCTATACAATTCTTGGAGGCTATTGTTGGCTAGAGAGAGATCGCGAAGTTGCTGTCTTCGGCCGTGTGTTGCGTCGTTGAGGTAGAACTTCGAATTGTTGTTGAGATCTTAGTATTAGCCTTTGTTTAAGCTTCCTGTTAGTGGTATTGTTGGAATCAGTAGCTGGTTGAGTGTGTGTAACTCCCAGCGTGCTTTCTATGTATTAGCGTCCCTTGAGAATATTGCCCTGTGTGTTTCGACAGGTTGGAATTCAGATTTCTCGGGACCTTTGATTGTGGTAATTGTTCTAGGAATTAAGGTACGGATTGGAGCTTGTAATACAACGATGTTACGGCTTGGATAATTTGTGAGATGGCTATTGTTGGCTGCTGTTTTGTGAGATGACTGTTGGGTATGTGGTGTATACTTGCTGATGCTATTATTGTTTCGCATATGTTTATATGCTTGTTATTCCAGCATGTTGCATACAAGCATTTGCATCTCCGTTCAGCTTTTGCAGCCATTGTTTCGTTGTTATTGTTCTGTTTACTTACCAGGATGCGAGGGCGAGCGGTGATTCCGCACTCTAATTTCCCCTATGCGCCGAGTGGCTAGCTACCACAGTTCATAGGTTGGGTTGTTGATGCATCTGGTAAGGGTGGGCGAGTAGGGGTGAGTGGGTAGCATACACATGTCCTACACTCACCGTGGCCACATATTTCTGTTGCAGATTCCGTTGAGCTGTTGTCTCCTTCCTCATGCATAGCATCTGCATTTTATTCTTGCTGTTTACTGCTGTTTTATAGTTGCACTCTGTACTGGGGTTTGACCCCATGTCCCACTGTGGCTTGGTTGTTTTCCTTGTTGTGTTGTTTTCAGGAAACCCAGATTTTACAGCTGGTCGTGGTTTTAACCCAGCTGGTGGTGCCCCAGGAGGTGGTTGAGTATCCCAGTTGCGTATAGCATATTAATATGTATCAGTTGAGTTAGCCAGGGGATGCCCTGTGCTTCGTTGTTGTATCCAGTGGTTGGAGTCTGATACTTGTTTTCGTATGCTATATTGTTTGTGTTGTTTAGTGGTTTTTATAAACTGGGATATCTATTTTGAGTATCGCACTATTTTAAATTATATTATTTTAAACCGTCAGGCCAAAAGCAAAAATTTTACCCGCTTTTTAGTAGCTTCCGCATGTGTTTATATGTTTTATCTCTGAGTTGAGCACGAGGCCTGACATTTTTGGTATCAGAGCTTAAGCTGGGATAAGCTCAATTTCCTTGATCACACTTGAGTCTAGGCACAGTGTTGTGTGTTGCATGTGCTTGACTATGTGATTATGTGCTGCATCTTGTTGTGCTATCTATGTTGTATCTGTATAGTTTTGCTTGATCTTGTTGAGTGTTTTCGTAGATTCCGCCTAGACGTCGTGGTAGAGGTAGGGGGCAGTTTGAGGAATCAGCAGGACAGAATGAGGATAGGCGTAGTGCCATAGTCATACTCGTGTTAGCAACAAGGAGGAAGATGAGATTGTGGCACCTCCGGTGGAGCGGATGGACGTGGTGATAGCACGTTTTCAGAGGATTAACCCTCCAGTATTTAACGGTGATGAGTCCAGTGAGGATGCGGACTCGTGGCTCCGTAACATTATTGGTCTTTTCGATCGGGTGCAGTATGATGATGATCTTCGGCTGAGTTTAGCGACTCTCTTTCTTAGGAAGGCTGCAGAGCGCTGGTTGCGAGGCGCTTCGAGTACCTTGTTAGAGACCGGTGTTGGGATCTCTTGGGATAGTTTTTGCGAGACCTTCCGGCAGGAGTATGTGCCCGAGTCTTATGTGAACGCCCGGGAGCTGGAGTTCGACCATCTGGAGCAGGGTTCCATGACTGTTCGGGAGTATGCTAGGAAGTTTTCTTCTCTGTTGGCATACGTTCCCCATGTTTCTGGCCGGGAGAGGGCCAAGCGGACTAGATTTCTTGAGGGCTTGAACGAAGAGTTGTATCAGATGGTGTTGACCAGCAAACCCAAGAGCTATGCTGAAGCAGTTGATACTGCTATTGATATCGAGGAGGGTTTGCAGAGTCATCGTGCTCGCAGGCAGCAGGCGGCGCAGGTTAGTCGTCCTGCTATTCAGGGAGCGCAGTCTTCACAGTCCTCACAGTCAGCCCATCAGCCCTAGCAGCAGCAGCATCAGCAGCAGGTGGCTCAGCAGTCTGGCTGTCAGAGGTTTAGACCCCGCGGTCAGCAGTTCAAGAATAAGTCGGGTTCTGGCTCTTCTGGTTCGAGCAGCTCGAGTAGCAGTGGTTCTCGGGCTGAGTTTTGCAGTTTTTGCGGTGGAAAGCATCCGTCTACGCAGTGCGTTGGTGTGCAGGGTTCCTGCAACCTTTGTGGTCAGTACGGGCATTTTGCTAGAGGCCCTAGCAGCAGCAGCATCAGCAGCGAGGTGGCTCAGCAGTCTGGCTGTCAGAGGTTTAGACCCCGCGGTCAGCAGTTCAAGAATAAGTCGGGTTCTGGCTCTTCTGGTTCGAGCAGCTCGAGTAGCAGTGGTTCTCGGGCTGAGTTTTGCAGTTTTTGCGGTGGAAAGCATCCGTCTACGCAGTGCGTTGGTGTGCAGGGTTCCTGCAACCTTTGTGGTCAGTACGGGCATTTTGCTAGAGTGTGTCCGTCAGCTGGATCACAGCAGACCGCGGCCCAGCCTCAGGGTCGAGGAGGTTAGTCTAGGGGTCGTTCCCCTCAATATCCGTAGCCCCGAGTAGGTGAGACGCAGTTTAGGCCGTTTCAGCAGCCTGGTCCGTCGTGGTTTGGACAGTCGTCTCAGCCTTTCTTCTCTGGACCCCAGCATGCTCAGGTTAACGCCATCACTAGGGAGCAGGCCGAGGAGACACCGAGTCGGGTGATCGCAGGTACTTGCCTTGTTTTTGATTTTTCTGCACGTGTGTTGTTTGACACCGGTGCATCGCATTCGTTTATTTCTGATTCGTTTGTTGTTGAGCATGGTCTGTGTACCATTTCGTTGCGCGATGCTGTTTCCGTGTCTACCCCTGGTGGTGTGTGCTTGTTCTCCCAGGAGGTTTTGTTGGATGGTGTGTTGCGGTTTGGTGAGCATGTCCTGTTAGCGAACTTGATCCGTTTGATGCTTTGGGATTTCGATTGCATAGTTGGGATGGATGTGATGTCCAACTATAGGGCCTCCGTGGACTGCTTCCATGGGATTGTGCGCTTTAGGCCTTTGTCTGGCGAGAAGTGGGACTTCTACGGCCAGGATTCTAGATCGAAGATCCCGTTGGTCTCAGCGATGGAGATGTTCAGCTTGTTGTCTGTGGGGAATGCTTGCTTTATGATATACGCTTTGGATGCGTCTTCTTCTTCCCGCGTTCAGCTTAGTGACGTTCCCGTGGTGCGACATTTCCCGGATGTATTTCCGGAGGAGATTCCTGGTTTCCCTCCGAGGCGGGAGATTGACTTCAGTATAGAGCTAGTGCCTGGCACAACTCCGATTTCGCGTGCCCCTTATCGTCTGGCGCCTACGGAGTTGAGAGAACTCAAGGTGCAGTTAGATGATTTGCTGGAGAAAGGTTTTATTCGCCCTAGTATGTCGTCGTGGGGAGCGCCCATTCTGTTTGTGAAGAAGAAGGATGGCTCAATGCGGATGTGCATTGATTTTCGCCAGCTTAACAAATCCACTGTTAAGAAAAAGTACCCGAATCGATGATCTGTTTGATCAGTTGCAAGGTTCTGCGGTGTACTCGAAGATTGATCTTCGTTCAGGGTACCATCAGCTGAGAGTGAGAGAACAAGATGTCACGAAGACTGCTTTCGTACGAGGTACGGGCATTATGAGTTTTTGGTTATGCCGTTTGGATTGACTAATGCCCCTGTAGTCTTTATAGATTTTATGAACCGAGTTTTCCGCGAGTTTATTGATCAGTTTGTGATCGTGTTCATCGACGACATCTTAGTCTATTCGAAGACTCCTTTGGAGCACAAGGAGCATTTGCGTATTGTCCTTCAGACGCTGAGAGACCAGCAGTTGTATGCAAAGTTTTCCAAGTGCAAGTTCTGGTTGGATCACGTCGTATTCTTGGGACATGTGATTTCAGCCGAGGGGATTTCTGTAGATCTTAGCAAGGTTGACGCCGTTCTGAACTGAGAGCATCCCAGGAATGTTTCCGAGATTCGTAGTTTCTTGGGTCTGACTGGCTATTATCGTCGTTTCATTTAGGGATTCTCTAGTATAGCAAAGCCGATGACTCAATGACCCAGAAGGACAAGAGTTTTGTTTGGACTGAGTAGTGTGAAAATGCTTTTCAACTGCTTAAAGAGAAACTGACTACTGCGCCTGTGTTGGCTCTGCCGTCCGGAACAGGTGGATTCGTTGTTTGTTCGACACTTCGCTTAATGGATTGGGTTGTGTGTTGATGCAGAATGGTCGAGTCATTGCGTATGCCTCGCGGCAGTTGAAACCGCATGAGACTCGTTACCCCGTCCATGATTTGGAGTTAGCAGCGGTGGTTTTTGCGTTGAAGATCTGGCGTCACTACCTGTATGGAGAGCAGTTTGTGGTGTACTCCGACCACAAAAGTTTGCAGTATTTGTTTTCGCAGCCCGATTTGAACATGAGACAACGTCGTTGGATGGAGCTGCTAAAGGACTTTGACTGCGAGATTAAGTACCAGCCTGGGAAGTCGAACGTAGTGGCCGATGCTTTGAGCAGGAAGGCTAGTGAGATGCTTGCGTCGTTGTACATCTCTAAGGATCAGGAGCATCTTAACACTACGGGTTGGAGATTCTACCCGGCTGAGGATTTTGTGGTGGTTTCTTCTTTCCAAGTAGAGCCACAGATTGTTTCTACCATTCTAGCAGCTCAGAGGACTGACCCTTCCATCCATGAGTTGAAGTTGAAGGTCAGGGCTGGCGAACTTGAGGACTATTCTATCTCTTCCGATGGTTGTTTGCGTTTCCGGGGCAGGTTGGTTGTGCCCAATTTGATTGATTTGAAGGAGGAGATCCTTCGGGAAGCGCACTGCAGCAGACATAGTGTTCATCCTGGTTCACGGAAGATGTACCATGCTTTGAAGCCGCACTTTTGGTGGGCTGGCCTAAAGAGCGATGTTGCTGGTTTTTTCGCTCGTTGTTTAAACTGTCAGATGGTAAAGGCCGAAAGGATGAGACCCGGTGGTCTGTTGCAGAGTTTGTAAGTGCCCCAATGGAATTGGGAGCACATAGCTATGGATTTCGTGACGCATCTGCCTCGTTCCAGCAGAGGATGCGATGCTATTTGGGTGGTTATAGACCGTTTGTCGAAGTCTGCACATTTTATTCCCTATGGGATGACCTTCTCGTTGAAGAAGTTGGCGAAGCTGTACGTTGATTTTGTTGTTAGACTGCATGGTGTGCCCGTTTCGATCGTTTCTGACCGAGATCCGAGGTTTACTTCCAGGTTTTGGATGAGTTTGCAAACAACTTTGGGTACCAGATTGGCGATGAGCACCGCGTATCACCCCCAGACAGATGGCCAATCTGAGCGCACTATCCAGACGTTGGAGGATATGTTGGGAGCTGTTGTGTTGGATTTCAGAGGTAGCTGGCAAGACGCGTTGTCTTTGGTTGAGTTTTCATATAATAACAGCTATCAGGTGATGATTGGCATGGCGCCGTTTGAGGCTTTATATGGTACAAAGTGCAGATCGCCGGTATGTTGGGAAGAAGTGGGGGAGAAGCAACTATCTGCCCCTGACTTTGTGCAGCAAATGAAAGATCATGTAGATCTTAGTAGACAGCGGATGAAAGCTGCCCAGGATCTCCAAGCCAGTTATGCGAATAAGAGGCGTCGACCTCTTGAGTTTCAGGTTGGTGATCGTGTATTTCTCAAAGTTTCTCCGTTTCGCAGCGTTATGCGCTTTGGACACAAGGGAAAGTTAGCCCCTCGTTACGTCGGACCATATGAGATTGTTGAGAGGATTGGCCCTTTAGCGTATCGGCTGTTGTTGCCGTCATAGTTGTCTTCTCTACATGACGTCTTTTATGTTTCCATGTTGAGGAAGTATGAGCCAGATCCGTCTCATGTGCTTAGGACTGACGAGGTTGAGCTAGATCAGACGTTGAGTTATCAAGAATATCCTTTGCAGATCCTTGGCAGAAAAGAGAAACAGTTGAGAAATAAGACCATTCCGTTGGTGATGGTGCAATGGAGCAAACATGGAAGGGAAGAAGCTACTTGGGAGCTGGAAGAAAAGATGCAGCGCGAGTGGCCGCATCTGTTTGAGTAGCTGTTGAGCTAAATTTCCAATAATTTGTAGCTTTTGATTGTATTTCTTCCCTAGTTGTTGTTGATTGTTTGCTCAGTTATCTTGAACTCTTGGCGCGTGTTAGGCAAAGTTCTGTTGTGTATCTTGCTGTTTAGTTGTATTTCCATATTGTTGTTTGATTTCGGGGACGAAATCCTTTTTAGTGGGGGAGAAATGTGAGACCTGAATTTCATTTAAGATTAATTGTTGGATTAATCGTATTTTGAGTAGAGATCTGGTTGCGAGATTTGGTTTCGTGGTGAAAGCTGGTCGATTTGGTGAAATCCAGTCGCAGCGTGTTTTGGTAACGCGACGCCGTCGTTTTAGTGAAATCTGGATGCGTTGTGTTAAGTGAAAGCTGGTGGCATGTTTGTATCCAGCTGCAGCTTTATCTCGTTTGTTGAGGGAAAAACTGTAGCGTTTCGATAAGTTGGTGCGACGCCGTTTTGGTGGTTGCGCCTGGTACCAGCTGTGAGGAGTGGTTGCGTCTGGTTTCCTGTAGCTTGCGTCTGGTTTTCTAAAGCTTGCGTCTGGTTGTGTTGCACGAGAGCTAGCGACTGGATGACGTAGGATGTGCGTCATCGTTTTAGTTAGAGCTAAGGAATCCAGTCGATGGGTTAGCGACAGCTGCTGGGTTTATGCGACACGGTTTTATTAAGTTGGAACGCAGCGTTTTGATGCAACGTCTGGTATCAGCTTTTGAGTGTTATGCAATCCAGCTTTTGGATTTGAGAACCAGCCGATGGTTGTAGAGCAACTGCTGGTTTTTGTCGGTGGACACTTTAACCAGATTTCAACAGTCGCGAGATTTATTTAAGGAAGACTTGGTCTTCGATTTGAGATACCAGATCCCATACTTAGTAAAATTCTCCCAATTGTCGACCTCTTTTTCTCGAACCCTAGTACTGTTCATCGTTGATTTTATCCGATGATTCCCGTCGTTTCCGGCCATTGTTTGATGCGTGCGAGGTAGCGTTGGACTCCTCTCGAGAAGCTCTTCCTTTCTATACCATTCTTGGAGGATGTTGTTGACTAGAGCGAGATCGCGAAGTTGCTGTCTTCGGCCGTATGTTGCGTAGTTGAGGTAGAACTTCCAATTGTTGTTGAGATCTTAGTATTAGCCTTTGTTTAAGCTTCCTGTTAGTGGTATTGTTGGAATCAGTAGCTGGTTGAATGTGTGTAACTCCCAGCGTGCTTTCTGTGTATTAGAGTCCCTTCAGAATATTGCCCTGTGTGTTTCGACAGGTTGGAATTCAAATTTCTCGGGACCTTTGATTGTGGTAATTGTGCTAGGAATTAAGGTACGGATTGGAGCTTGTAATACAGTCGATGTTACGGCTTGGATAATTTGTGAGATGGCTATTGTTGGCGAGGCGAGCGGTGATTCCGCACTCGTAATTTCCCCTATGCGCCGAGTGCTAGCTACACAGTTCATAGGTTGGGTTGTTGATGCATCTGGTAAGGGTGGGCGAGTAGGGGTGAGTGGGTAGCACCCACATGTCCTACACTCACCGTGGCCACATATTTCTGTTGCAGATTCCGTTGAGCTGTTGTCTCCTTCCTCATGAATAGCATCTGCATTTTATTCTTGCAGTTTACTGCTGTTTTATAGTTGCACTCCGTACTGGGGTTTGACCCCATGTCCCTCTAGGGCTTGGTTGTTTTCCTTGTTGTGTTGTTTTCAGGAAACCTAGGTTTTACAGCTGGTCGTGGTTTTAACCCAGCTGGTGATACCCCAGGAGGTGGTTGAGTATCCCAGTTGCGTATAGCATATTAATATGTATCAGTTGAGTTAGCCAGGGGATGCCATGTGCTTCGTCGTTGTATCCAGTGGTTGGAGTCTGATACTTGTTTTTGTATGCTATATTGTTTGTGTTGTTTAGTGGTTTTTATAAACTGGGATATCTATTTTGAATATCGCACTATTTTAAATATATTGTTTTAAACCGTCAGGACAAAAGCGAAAATTTTACCCGCTTTTTAGTAGCTTCCGCATGTGTTTATATGTTTTATCTCTGATTTGAGCACGAGGCCTGATACCAGACATCATGTTTGATGTATGTATGTATGCTAGATTTCAAGCAGAGTCCAAACAATATCATTACATTGCTGTAAAATGGATTTTAAAATATTTAAAAGTAACTTCCAATGTGGGTCTTTGGTATCCCAAAGACTCCAATTTTCAACTATACGGTTATAGTGATGTAGATTATGCAGGATGCAGGATTGATCGGCGCAGCACAAGTGGGACTTGTCAATTCTTGGGAGATCGACTGATTTCCTGGTTTAGTAAGAAGCAGACTTCAATTGCTACATCCACAGCTCAAGAAGAGTATCTAGCGGCGGGAAGCTGCTGTGCTCAGATCTTATGGATTCAACACCAGCTCAAGGATTATGGCATTGATGCTTCTGAAGCGCATATCTTCTGTGACAATACTAGTGCAATAGCTATCACCTAGAATCCTGTGTTGCACTCCAGAACAAAGCATATCGACATCAGGCATCATTTCATAAGAGATCACGTGCTCAAGAAGGACGTCAGGATGGAGTATGTGTCGACTGATCAGCAAGTTGCTGATATCTTCACAAAGCCTCTACCAGACGCTAAGTTTTCGTATTTTCGAAACATTCTTGGTCTCTTAGAATTTCTTTGATCTGTCATTGCGCTAACAAATTGCAGGTTGAACAGCTTTTGTTTACTTCAGATCTGGATCTACTGTTCAGGAGGAACGAGGAGCACTTCATATCTGGTAAACTTTAGCATTGCGAGAACCTCAGCTTTAGGGGGAATAACAGATCTGAATTAATAAGTGATAAGTCAGCTGAATGCGTGAGATCTGAATCTATTCAGATTTCGCGTATATACAGTTGATGCTTATATGTGATCAGATTGACAGTACCCAAGCTGATAAAATAAACAGCTGTGACTTAATGTTAAAATGGCGCTCGTTTTTACTTTTTACCCCTTGTGGTTAAAATTCAAAGTCTTTTCAAATCTTTTCAAAAATTAGTCGCGCCATCGGATGATTGACACGTGTATTGTCATCATGTGAAACGTCACATCAACACAGTAAACACGTACCGTTTCATATTCTTTCTCCTACATACGGCGTTTCGATTACTCTAACCTTTATCTTGCAAAAAATTGCTATCGTACTCTCTTTCTTTCAGTGCTTTCTCTTTGCAGATTATTTATCTTTCGTGTTCTCTTCGTTTGATCAATCTTTTATTACGAACGCTATTCAAGTGAACTTTGACTCGGTGATGACTTTTCCTGAGAAGGTCATGGCTGCAATGTTCAAAGCCCTAGAATCTACCGGTCTTCGAGGTTTTCTGGGATGCCCCTCTGTTCTGTATGAACAAGAATTGGAACAGTTCTTGATACTGCCTCTGTTAGGGAAAATGAAATTATCTATGCCGTTCAAGGCAAGTTTGTTGGAATATCTGAGGATGTGTTTGCCGGTGCATTTGAGTTACCAATTGAAGGGTTGACAGATGTGGCTGATGTACCAAACGATTTGGTGTTTGATCCAAGGAGCATATTTTCTAAGTCTGGTGAGCCAGTTAAGACCTCTTTCAAGAAGAGGGAAATGAAGTATGAATTTCGCTTGCTGAATGATATCCTGGCGAAATCTGTTACCATCAAGGCTGGGTCCTTTGACGCTGTTACTCATGAGCGATTTCTTCTGATGACGGCCATTCACTTTGGCCTGAAAATCAACTGGAGCAAGATTCTGTTTGATATTCTTAAGGATATGGTGACCAAGTCCTCAAAGCGAGCCAAGGGATTTGCCGCTCATGTTTGTGTTTTGCTGAAAGGTGCTCCAAATCTGACCTTGGGAGAGGCGAAGACCTTCCCTCCTCTGAAGATTCTCATAGTGAAAACTGTTGGCACGTCTGTTGCCAAGAACAAGAATATTGTTGTTGAGGAGGTCGTGGATGAGCCAGTGGTGAAGAAGGCTGCACCAAAGAGGAGACCAGCTCCTGCTGTTGGTGAGCTTGATGCTAAGAAGAAGAGGACTACTGCGGGGGGAGCAGCTCCCGCAGAAAAGGACTTGGCGATGGTCCCAGTGGTTCAAAATGCTGAACCCATATCTGTGGTACCTACGGCAACTCCTCGCGCTCAACATCGACATGCACCAAAGAGGAAACTGATGTTACAAGAAGGTTCTGATGATGAAATTGTTGATAATATCATTCACCAGGTGATTGCGGAAACTGATGAGATTGAGACAGGGGAACCAGATTCTGGGGAAACAATAGTGACAGAGACAGCTGGAACAGATCTTGTTGCGACGGAGAGCAGGATAGATGTTTCTGCTATCACTAATGATGATGAAGAAGGAACTCTGGTTGAGACGGAGAAACTGCTGAGAAAGAGAAGGAGATAGAGCCAGTGACTTCTGAGGGAATGAGCCTGGAGAAGATTACTGACTCTGAGGACACAGAGCCCTTGAGCAAGGTTCTAGCGCGTACTGAGAAATCTACGTCTGATGAAGAGTCGATGTCCATTGATGATCTTCTGGCGCAGATTCTAGATAATATGATGTTGCCATATGTGACTGCTACCGAGCCAACTAGAATCAAATTCGAACTTGGTATTGAGATTAAGGGAGTCAAGGACGGAGACTGGTACAAGGCCAGTCTTCCTCATATTGCTATTGCCGATAAGGGGAAGGCACCCCTTGTCGAGAAAGATGAAATAAAAGGGCATCCGGCCCGAGAAATGTTTTTTTTATTTGCGCAGACATAGAGTTTCTTGTACAGTTGCGGGAAAAATTAATCATTGAGATTAGTTCATTCTTTTCTTCATTCAGTTTACACCGCCTAGAAATTTTGGAATCGGTTTCAGATATAGCTGCTAAAGAGGAGAATATTTTGGCATGGGCTGAGACAGATTCGCTACAGACAGCTGTGAGTAGGCATTTGTACATAATCGCAAAGTATAGGGAGATGTTATTACTCAAATAGAACAGTCCACTACTGCCATTCCTCAGATTTCCTTGCCAGCTGCTACTATTCCTACTACAGATTTCACAAAGTCTTTTGCCCAGCTCAGAGCACCTATCAATCAGATTTCACTTGAGCAATTGCAGACTAACGACAGCATAGACAATCTCAAGACCAATCTATCATCGAGGATCTATAATATTGAGAGCGCCTTTGCAGGAGGTAATACCCGACAGGAACAGGTCTTTAGAGGTCTTATTAACAATTCCCGACAGGAGGTACAGCTTCAAAAGACAGCTTTATCGCTTTAAATGATTAAGTTCCGAAGAGAGGTCCGGACTCAAATTGCTGGCTTGACGCAAGATCTGAATTATCTCCGAACGCAAATACAGGAAGTCAAGTCTAAAATCAGATCTGAATGATTTTCGTCAGGAAACCCAGACAGGCATTGCTCACGTCAGTTCTCAATTGTCTGAACTCGTCGCATACATCAATAGGGGCGGTGATGCCAAAAAAGGGGAAAGTAGTAGAGGTCCGCAGCCTCCTCCTGACGATAGAAGCAGACCTGGAGATGGAGGGAGCAGATCTAGTGGTGGTGGTAGTAGGAGCGAACCTCGGAGAAAAAGAGGTGGCAGTGGATCTCAGAGAAGAGAAGGATCAAGATGTTTTCAATACTGGCTAGGACTCTGAACAGCGGACAGATCTGGACAGATGCAGATTTTTTAGATTTTAATAGTTTTCAGTTCTTTGTACAAATCTCTTTTACTTAGCACAGTTTTGAATATATATACATAGCGCGACTTCGAGCAATATCTTTCGTATCTTTTTAAGTCATAGGCTGCTAAGTTTTGTCATCACCAAAAAGAAGGAAATTGTTAAGATAAAATTTATAAGTTTTGGTGATAATGAAAACAAGACTAAGAACTGAAATTAAGACTAAGATCTGGATGTTAAGTATTCGCAGAAGAGAAGGAAGTATTTCAGATCTGGACTGTTAGTATTCGTAAATTTATCGGGAAGAGCATTTATCAGATTTGAGCTAACAGGATAAGTTTATCAGATCAGAGAATAGCGAAGAGTATTTAACAGAGGATTTCAGGTATCAGTTATCGGGATAAGTATTCAGATCCGAGAGATTTGGGAACAGTATATTCAGATTTAGATCAGAACCGAGCAAACCAGATGAAAGCAACCCAGATTCGATTGTATCAGTTACAAAGTATATCAGATTTGAGTATTCGGGTTACAGTTATCGAGTTAAGGACTTCAGATCAGAGGGTATCAGATTGATTTAGAGGCTACGGTAACAGATCCAGTTATATTTGTTCAAAAGGTATATTTCAGATACGAGTTTATCAGATGAGAATGGACTCGGTTTGAGCAAAATCCATTCAGATATTTTCAGTTATTATTTATCAGATTTCTGGAACGAAATTCAGATCAGAACAGTTACTTCAAGGATTTTAGATCTCACAGAGTTACTGGTTAAAGAAATAAAAAAGGGGGAAAGTTCAGATCTCAATATGAATTTTATAAGATGATTTAGGATCTGACAAAGAGTATTGATTGTGTAAAAAGGGGAATATTTCAGATGTGACGGCTATACGAGTAAAGAGATATATCTTGTAGTTCTTCACAAAGGGAAGTTTTGAAAACGAAAAGAGAGCAGATTTCAGATTTCAGTGTTAAAATAGATGCAATCTTCAAATCTCTTCCGAAGTTATCAGATGACTATTTGAGAGAAATCAACGATCACGATTTAAGCAGAAAAAGCCTGTTAGACAATTTGAATTGAAGAGACAAGATCAGAGCTATTTTGAGTATAGTTGCACAGTACGCAGAGTTGGTACAACCGATGATTACCTACTTTGGTATATAAGTCAACTCAGCTCTGACAAGCGCAGACAACCTTTTGCATAGCATTAATGGAGCATTTAATGTGGTGATACGATGAAGATATGCAAGAAAAGGTTGTGTCTACTGGAACATTTATTGACCCTTGAGGATGAAGAGTATATATGGCTGAATATTTCAAATGGAGAAGCTCTCGGTTACTCTCGACACTCTAGTACTCTCGAATCTCTCTGGGAATATTCAAGCGCTTATTCCAAAATTCTCTAAGTCCCAGTGTTCAATCTCGAAGAACATTTTCGTTCAAGTTCTCATTAGATAAATCTTCAAGATATCTTTTGGTTTACTTTTGTAAACATGTTTCATTGTATAGAAACCAGAAGATTTACAGTACTCAACTATATCGTGTTCATTTTATATTAAGAATTGAGTCTATAACGAACGTGCTTCTTGAAGCAGTTCGAAAATTACGTTTATTATAACTTAGCAGTGTATTTGCATGGTAGAAGTTTCTAGGAGTTCACATGGATTGAGGCTCAGTGATCGGGTGTAGACAGAGGCTGTGTTCACCAAATCTTCTTGTGGAACCTTCCTGAAAAGGAAGAAGGGGAGACATAGGATCTTCAGATCCGAACTTCCACAAACATATTATCGACCCTTGCACTTTTACATTATTTGTATCGTATTTATTCTTAACTGTTCATTGCTCAATCAGTTTATTTGAACACATTAATTGTTAACCGAGAGAACAGCTTTGGACTGAGAGCCTCAGATCTGGTCACTCAGATCTGAGTTAAGCAAGGCTTGTAAAAATAGTTTTAAGGTTTTGAAAAATAAAAAATCGATAGGAGTTCATTCAACCCCCCCCCCCTTTGAACTCCTAAGCTCATCTTAACTATATTTTTGATTCCATTGATCCTATCACAATAGAAACTGGAATACCATGAAGCCTAACGATCTCCCTAATGTACAATTCAGCATACTGGTTTAGACTATAAGTCGTCTTCACTGACAGGAAGTGAGCCGACATAGTGAGGCGATCTACTATAACCCAGATAGAATTGTATCCATGCAATGTCATCACAAACCCCACAACAAAGTCCATCATGATGTTCTCCCATTTCCACTCCTCTATTGGGCGTGGCCTTAACATTCCTGCTAGTCGCTGGTGCTCTGCCTTCACTTGTTGACAAGTCAAACATTCCGAGATGAACTTTGCAATGTCCCGCTTCATTCCCAGCCACAGTATAGTTTTTGTAGGTCTTTTTACATCTTCGTGCCTCCCGGATGTACAGAGTATGGAGTGGTGTGAGCCTTAGTCATGATACCATACTGCAAGGTGTAAACATGCGGCACCCAAAAGTTGACCTTGATGTCGAATAATCCCATCTACTGTCGTGTAAAGGTTTCTGCCCTTATCCTCATCCCACCGTTTCCACTTAACCAACTATTCATATCTCGGCTGACCCTCTCTAACCCCTCAAAGTAGCTGAATAGTCAATGCAGCAAACCTCACGGCACACTCATGGGTAATCACCTCTAACTCAAACCTCTCGATCTCCATCGCTAACAGTCACTGTACAGTCAACCGTGATAAACCTACTGATTTTCTGCTCATTGCATCACCCACTACATTCACTTTCCCTGGATGGCAATTTATAGTTCCAACATAGTCCTTAACCATCTCTAACCATCGTTGTTGGTGCATGTTCAGCTCTTTATGGGTGAAGAAGCACTTGAGGCTTTTATGATCTGTATAAATCTCACACTTCTCCCCATACATGTAATGCCTTCAAATTTTCAATGCAAACACGATGTTGCTAGCTCTAGATCGTGGGTATGATAATTCTTCTCATGATTCTTCAACTGTTTAAAGGCATAAGCAATTATCCTTCTGTCTTGCATAAGAACTGCACCCAATCGCATTTTAGACGCATCTATATAGAGAACATAGTTTCCTTGCCCAGAAGACATATCTAACACCAGAGCTTCCATCAATGTCTGCTTAGCATGATTCTTAGTTAGCAACATCAAGGGAACTGCCATCTTCGAAGACACCTTGATGAATCGCCTATAGTAACATGCAAGATCCAAGAAACTACGTATCTCTGTCAAACTATTAGGAACTGGCCAATCCCGCACTGCCTCCACTTTTTCTGGGTATACTTCGACTCCTTTATTCAAAGCAACATGGTCGAGGAAGGCAAATTTCTCAAGCCATAACTCACATTTACAGAACTTTGTGAAGATACTCTTGTCTTTCAAAATCTGTAGTACTGTCCTAAGATGCTCAGAAGGCTCCTCTAGACTTTTGGATTAGATCAGAATATCATCAAGAAATACTATCACAAATTAATCCAGAAAGGCTAATATACCTTGTTCATAATGTCCATGAATACGATGGTGCGTTGTTCAACCCAAATGGCATCACCAAAAACTCATAATGGCCATAACGAGTTCTAAAGTGGTCTTGCAGACATCGGACTCCTTAATCTTCAACTGGTGGTACCCCGAATAGAGATCAATCTAGAAAATATCGTTTCCCCCTGAAGTTGATCAAACATGTCAGGCCCGGTGCTTATAAACACAGCTACAACAGGCAAAATACGGAAGCTAAAAAAATGGCTAAAAATTTTTCTTTTGGTCTGACCTTAGAATACATCATTCAACATATGCGTATACTCAAAATACGGTTTTAAATAAAAGACACAACATAATACGCCAGAAAACTATATATATATATATGTACATGCCTCCAAATAAATCAAGTCAGTATACACAACCACACAGGGCATTCCCTGGAAATGACTCGATATAGAATATATATACATAACTGGGAACCCACACCTGGGACTGCAACACCTGCCTCACTCACGGACCAGCTGGACTACCTGAAAAAAGCCAAGTAACGAACCAACAACTGGAGGAAAAAAGGCTCTCAGAAACAACTCGACAGTCGGAGATACAGGGCTCGTAGAACAACTACACGGCTGGAAGTACAGAGCTTACAGGAACAACACATAAGTGGCTATCAGAACAGAAGTGATCACCGATCATGTGAGAGAAGGGAATTATCCGGGCACTCAATCACAAACAGTTCAATCGAGAGTGTGGGAGCTACCCACTCCGTCTCATTACGGCACAGTCGAGAGTGTGGGAATTACCCACTCCGTCTCAGGCCTTCTCAATAGAAAGCTACCTGATAATCACATATTGGCAACAACAGATGGCCAAAACAAGTATGAGCTCAACAATAGTTAACAGCTAGCAAAGGATAGAAGCTCAAACCACGTAAACAGCATGCGATTAACAAAAGGGGGGAGCTCAATATGACAGGTGTGCATGCGGTGCTAACAGAAACTAGAACAACATGTAGCATATCACTGAACAACATAAGTAAACAATATAGCATGACCTAGTAGCTCTAAACTCACGCATGCAAGATGACAGCACAGCCTAGACCCTATCAGGCAATACAAGGCTTAGTATCCAGCCCGTGGTCATAAACACAACAGCTTGCACAAAGGAGCAACATACAGAAGCACAACATAGCTCAGTCCCCTTCCTGCAGCTCACGGCTTGGCTACACAGCCCACAACCTCTAACACAACAGAGCTCAAATCAATATCACGGCTATCTAGCACACAAACAAGAGCTACAGCTAATACAACACACACGAACTAGCTAAACAGCTCTAACAGCATGCAAAACACAAGCATAAAAGATTACAGCAAATATACAACGGGGTTAAGGCAGCTCGGCCTACAACCCTTATGCCGACATGCTTAACTTAAGCTGTAACTACAAGCTCCGAATTCGTACCAGATCTTGGCCAATACCTCAGCACAGTTCACGGCTGGAAGTAGGACGCACTCACTGCTACGTTAAAGCCTCGGCCAATAACTTTAGGGCTTGCAGCTCAGAAAAATCTCCTTCGTCCGGCCTCCTCCCGACTCCAAACTGGTATGGGAACGTCGGCCTTGAAGAGGGGTTTCCAGCCGCTGCACCCTTCTTCTAACATGGCCGGCCGATCTTCGGAAATCGGGGAAAAACTAGTCGGGCGAACATTGTTTAGGGTTGGGGATAATATCCTAGGGAGCTTCCATAAGACTCTAAGGGATGCGTGTCTAAAATTAACTAAGTATGGGTCACGAGGGATATATATATACACATGCTCAACAGATCACGACTACAGTGCCCCCCAGACCAGCTCTGGCCTCCACGCTGTACTCAGCCCAGCGTACAGCTCCGCACAGAAATGCTACCAGCTCTCGAATCCAACAGCTCGCGTCCCAACAGATCATGCTCCTAGCAGATAAAAGCTATCGTGATACCAGATCACACGTGCACAGCATCACAGCTTCTCAACAGATTACGCCTGCGGCAGCTCACAGCTACTATAGCAGTAACAGATTACAGCCCAAACCAGTTTACGCACTGATCACCTCACTTGAGACCAACAGCTCTCGCAGAACCTGCTCCTCGCTATCCACTTACGACCAGGCTGATGACTCTAATAGCTCAGGCCCGCCCAACTCTAAACCTGGATCAGCTCTCGTGCACTAACAACTCTCACGCACCACTTCAGCTTTAGAACACAATCAGTTCTCACCAGAACTGACCCTCACTAACAGCTCTCATCCAAAACTGGAAACCATGACAACTCACATCCACACTGTGTGCCTCATCATCTTGCGCCCAACAGCAGCACAGATCACCGAAAATCAGCACAGATCACCGAAAATCAGCACAGAGCACCGTACAGTTCCACCAGATGGCTTACATCACCTCAGGTCAGATCGCATCCTAGAAAACCAGCTTCGGATGATGTGTCCAGCTTGCAACAATAAAACAGCTTGTGACACACTCTCCGCTTGTAGAATCTAAGCTTGGAGCAGCTCACAACATCCACAACTGCACAGTTCGTAGCACAGACCAAATCACACACACTGGCCGGCTCGCCCGAACCCAACAGATTTCTTCCAAGCTAGAACTCCGAATAGCTTTCGTCCTGCCTGATGGCTACCGGTACCTCTTGTCTAAGCTGAAGGCCAAAATAGCTTTAGTCTGCACAGGACGTCACCCCCCAGCCTAGACTTAAATGGGCACGTCAACGCAGCATAGCATCCGTGATCTACATACCCAGCTCGCAATCTCCAGAACAGCACAGAGCATTCAGCTCCGTTTGTGATCTCCAGAACAGCTTGCGCTACCACAGCTCAGCTTACGTCGACTAGCTCTGGTCGCGAACATCCACAACAGCTCACAGCCATCAGGCCAGTGCCTATTGTTCAGCTCAGGACGTTCACAACAACTTATGACACTCAAAGCTGTTCGCTGGGCTCTCAGATCACCGCGCATCTCTAGAACAGCTCGCAATTCCAGATAAGTTCACACTTTCTATTCCCGGCTATACGATACTCTTAAGTTGTTAACAGCTCACAACGGTAGCAACTCAGCTAATATGTCCAGCACAGAATTCCCTACCAGCTTGTACTAAGACCAGCTCTATCCGATTTGTTCCATCTCATCCGATGCTCCCTAAGCTGATATGTACTGATTAACTATCCACTAATCCCAAATGATTAGTCACTAATCATCTTAGCTAATTACTGACCTCACATTTCTCCCCACCTTAAGAGATTTCATCCTCGAAATCCAAAGCAGCAGTCCGTCAAAACAAGAAAATAGTACATACTGGAATTTAGCAGTGACCATCAACACATTGGGGAGGACTCAACACTCGCAACAGTGTGAAGCTGCACTTTCTTTCACTAGGTTGCCACTCCCATGCAACCCCTTTTCGCAACAGGGACGTATCCCTTGCATCAAAACCCAAGGTAAGATCTTCTCCTTACTTCTTCATAGTTCCATAGTTCAGAATTAATGTATCATCTGCTTGGGTGGTATTCGTTGATCTCGAAATAAGCGGGTATCAGAGCATTGTAAACTTAGATGCCGTGATTTTATTTAAGATCCACTAGCTTCTCATCTTCTTGACAGCTTCGTGACATGATTTTCTTTCAAGCTCACCCATTCTCTTGATACCTATACGAGCATACAACGATATATATTTCAAGCCGTTGACTAGTTCTTTTCGCGCTTCTTGTGGTTCATCATTGTTCTTGCAATCCTGCACAATTAAGGTTTGGTTCAATGCTTCCATATCATCGAGTTCTCCTTCCTTTTCCCTCAAGGACTTAGGCAACAATCCACTTAGGCAGCAATCCACTTTTCTAAGCCGCCACCCAGCTATAGACATGAACCAACGAGATAACGAAGCTCAAAGAAATAGCAAGCCTGTTGAATTCAACAAGACAGTGGCCACAGGACATGTGAGAATATGGTTTCTATCCACTCGTCTCAACACGTGGTACCAGAAGCAAGAACAGGGTAGCTCAACCCGCTAGTGCCCACAAGCTCATGAGTGTGGTAGCTAGCCACTCGTCTCATAGGGCCAACAACCAGAACAACATGGAGGAGAGGAGCACGGTAGCTATTCGATCGTCCTCAAGAAACCCAAGTGAGAGCTTCCTGGTACTAACATATCAACATCAACACAACGGCTAACAAGAGATATGAGCTCAACATGAAATGCGGGTATGTAGGAGTATCATCTCGCATATACGACAACAAAACATAAGCAAACAACAGCAGAACACAGTACACAAACATACGGCACAGCATACCAGCATGAACACAATTACATTCATGCCTATCTCAAAGATGTAAAGAAATCTCACATCCGTACCTTACGCAGATCATGGTACAATACCTCAGCTCAGCTTACAGCTTAACAGTAGAACACGCTTCCTACTCCGCTCAAGTCTCTGCTGATAAATCAAGGAAAAAACCACAAGAAAGGGTCTAATCTGAATCGGAGCTCAACTCTACTGGAGAATAGCGAAACCCAGCTGACACAGCTCCTCAACTATTATCTCGATCCGGCCTCCTATCGACTCCATGTACAAAAACTTAGGCATCGAAAAGGGCTTTTCAATCGAGGTATCCTCACTCAAATCTGATTGGCCAAACTCCGGCAATTGGAGGAAGAAGGTGTTTGTGAACAGTAACCACTAGGGTTTGGATAATATGTGTCAAGGCTATCGGGAGCGGATAAGGATATGTGTCTAAAAATGGCTAAGTGTTGGTCAACACACATATATATACTTTCCAGTTAGCTACAGTAAAATTCAAACCAGCTCAGACCTCTTTTCTATACCAGCTCGGGGATACGCTGCCTCCATCCAGCACAGCGCTCAGCTGACCAGCTCAGGTACTCCAAGCAATACACAACCAGCTTGGATCACTCACACGGACCCAGTCTAGTCTACAGTGTTTAAACCAGCTCAAGCTCTCCACTGTTCCAGCTTAGGTACACAGACACCAAAACCAGATAGCGGACCTGAGACGAGCTCGGAGCATCCAACACGCCTCTAAGCTGGATCCATCTCGCACAACACAGGGAATCCCAAAGCTGATCACCTCTAAGCTGGTGTCCCCAAGACCAGCTCAGGAAAGAAACCAGGCCAGAACAACAATGAGTCCAGCTCAGAGCTATCCTCCCAGACCAGCTCGCGCCTGATCTGATCTAAAACAAACCCAAAGGTTACCAACAACATAAACCAATTCTTCTAAGCTGATCGCTAACATTTCACAAGACACAATCCAGCTTAGCGCTCAAACTTACTGTCACGCCCCGAGACCGAGACTCATGACATCCGCAATATTAACATTATAAAATTGTAAAACATTAAGCCTCATAGTTTAGCTCCAAAACCAGTCTATTATATAACCAAAATATAATCGTTTTTACATCTGAAAATCAAGTCTGAATAACAGAAATGCGGAAGCGAAAATTTTACATTAAAAAACGAAGTCTTCACCATCCCCAGAACAGCTCTTGTTCCTCTTCTTCAACCTGTTCTTCGTTCTTATCTGGGTGGGAGAAGTAAGGGGTGAGTGTTTGGGGAAACACTCAGCAAGTGGGGGATACCATTCAAGCATAACAAAATATACATATACTGAATAACAGATTTCAGAACACAGCATATACAGAACAGAGCATAGCATAACAGGTAGCACTGATAGTTACTTCGTCTCTATGGTTTACTGATCAGTCCCTAATTTTTACTCCTCTAAGGGGTCGAGGCCATAGTTACACCATGTAACTCAGAGTGTGGAATATTCCGTAGACCCATATTACGACAGAAATATCAGTGCTAAAACAGAGCATAATTCATATCATGAACTTGACACGAAACGGAATCGGATACGAAACAAGTGCTCGAACAGTAATTCAAAACAGAACGTAGCATGAATAATATATAATATTTGAAATGAATATATATACAACAAAATCCCACTTACTGTCTGCTGAAATTTCTTGACTGGTACGCGAAATCCGGTACTTCGTACAGTACTAGGATGCAGCCTTGTGCAAAGTTTCAGCATGGAAGTTTACTGTATTTTACTGAAGAATTTTCGAGGTGAGTGAGGTAAATATGCTGCCATCAGCTGGGTATTTATAGGTGCAGAAATGTGAGTCAAAAGGGCAGCCATTAAAGCCTTAATTTCCTGATTTTATGGCCATTAAAATCACTGTTACGAGAGCATCAGTGTAGGAATTGATTTGGGTCTTTTAATTGGCCATTAATCCTTCTAAATTGGCAGTTACTATTGCGAGATCTGACGTGTAACAGCTTGTTGAAATTCGTGAGCTAAGTTTTCTTTACCGGATCTGAATTTCCGTCGCCAAATCTGAATTTGCGTCGCCAAATCTGAATTCACCAAATCTGAATTGATCGTCCAAAGCTGAGTTGACCAGTCCAAAGCTGAGTTGACCAATCCAAAGCTGAGTTGACTGTTGACCAGCTATGTTGACTGTCTGACTATTGACCAACTGAGTTGGCTGTCCCAGATCTGAGTTGACTGTTGACTGTCCCAGATCTGAGTTGACTGTTGACTGTTCAGATCTGATTGACTGCTGACTGTTCAGATCTGATTGACTGTTGACTGTCTCAAATCTGAGTTGACCGTCTCAAATCTGAGTTGACCGTTGACCGTCCCGGATCTGAGTTGACCGAACCGAATCTGAGTTGATCGTCCCGAATCTGAGTTGACCGTCCCAAATCTGAGTTGACTTTCCCAGATCTGATTTTTTTTTGCTCTATTTCCGAGAGATGAAATTTTCGGATTTTCACATCTCTCCCTCCTTAAAAGAAGTTTCGTCCTCGAAACATTGGTTACCTTGATCATCGAAAAGGTAGGGATATTGCTTACGCATCTTCTCCTCCATTTCCCACGTGTATTCTCTCTCGGTGTGTTTGGACCATTGAACTCGGACGTATGGGATTGTTCTTCGTCTAAGCACCTGGTCCTTTGTGTCCACGATTCAAATTGGGACCTCTTCATAGTTCAGTCCTTTGGTCAGATTCTCTTCCACAAGGAGTGGTCCTTCATTGAGAACGTGACTAGAATCCGAGATATATCTCCTTAGTTGTGAGACATGGAAAACGTTGTGGATTCTTGACATATTGGGTGGTAAGGCCAGTCTGTAGGCAAGTGTGCCTATTCTTTCCAAGATTTCAAATGGTCCGACATACCGGGGATTCAGCTTTCTGGCCATATCAAATCGGACTATTCCTTTCATTGGAGAAACCTTGAGATACACTTTTTCGCCTACCTCGAAGGCCAAGGTCTTCTCTTTAAGTCTGCCCAGCTTTTATGTCTATCCTGGGCTGCCTTCAGTCTCTCCTTTATAATGAATACCTTTTTCATTGTCTCTTGGACGAGTTCAGGTCCTGTGATAGCCTTTTCTCCAACTTCATCTCAATACAGCAGCAATCGACATTTCCGTCCATATAGGGCCTCATATGGTGCCATTCCTATGCTGTTGTGGTAGCTATTGTTGTATGCGAACTCTATTAGAGGTCAGATGTTCGCTCCAATTACTACCGAAGTCCAAGGTGCATGTCCGCAGCATGTCTATAGGGTCTAGATGGTCCTCTCAGTTTGACCATCAGTCTGTGGATGGTAAGCCGTGCTGAGGGTGACCTTACATCCTGGGCTGCCTTCAGTCTCTCCTTTATAATGAATACCTTTTTCATTGTCTCTTGGACGAGTTCAGGTCCTGTGATAGCCTTTTCTCCAACTTCATCTCAATACAGCAGCAATCGACATTTCCGTCCATATAGGGCCTCATATGGTGCCATTCCTATGCTGTTGTGGTAGCTATTGTTGTATGCGAACTCTATTAGAGGCAGATGTTCGCTCCAATTACTACCGAAGTCCAAGGTGCATGTCCGCAGCATGTCTTATAGGGTCTAGATGGTCCTCTCAGTTTGACCATCAGTCTGTGGATGGTAAGCCGTGCTGAGGGTGACCTTACTTCCCGTAGCTTCTTGGAAGCTCTTCCAGAAGCGAGATACGAACCTTGGGTCCCTATCTGACAAAATTCTGGTTGGAACTCCATGCAGTCTGACAATGTTGTCCATGTACAAGGTGGAGAGCTTATCCAAACCGTAGTTCATTCGGACAGGTAGAAAGTGCTCGGATTTCGTTAACCTATCCACGATTACCCATATTCCATCATGGCCTAATCTTGTCTTCGACAGACCTACTACAAAGTCCATGGATATGTTTCCCACTTCCACTATGGAATTTCCAGTGGTTGTAATAATCCTCCAGGTCTTTGATGTTCTGCCTTGACTTGTTGACAAACATGTCACCTAGCAACAAAATCAGCAACATCTCTTTTTATCCTATTCCACCAGAAGTGTTATTTTAAATCCCTATACATCTTTGTACTTCCTGGGTGGTTTGAGAACTTAGATTTATGTGCTTTATACATTACTTCCTGACGGAGGTTATCGACGTCGGGCACACATAATCTTCCTTTCATCCACATGATTCCTTTTTGGTCTACTTGAAACTCTGACACTTTCCCTTTCTTGATTTGTTCCTTAAGTTGGGTCAGAGAATGGTCTCGATCCTGATTGATTTTGACAAATTCTTTGAGGCACGGTTGAGCTGAGAGTGAGGATAGTATGACCTTGTTCATGTTCTTCCAACTACCTTCTTTGCCTTTCCTGGATGGTAGTTTATTGTCAAGTCGTAGTCTTTCAAAAGCTCGAGCCATCGTCTTTTTCCCAAATTCAATTATTTCTGAGTGAATATATACTTGAGACTCTGATGGTCGGTGAATACTTCACATTTTTCCCCGTAAAGATAGTGTCGCCAAATATTTAGAGCAAAAACCACCGCAGCTAGCTCTAGATCATGGGTTGGTAGTTGTGTTCATGCGTATTTAGTTTTCTTGAGGCATAAGCAATTACTCTACCCTCTTGAATGAGTACACACCCTAGTCCTCCTTTCGATGCATCGTTATAGATGGTAAAGCTTTTGTCCCCTACAGGTAGAGTTAGAACAGGGGCAGATGCAAGCTTTGTCTTTAGAGTTTCGAAACTTGCCTCACATTCTTCGTTCCAGTTGAACTTGAAGTTCTTCTGTGTGAGTCTAGTGAGTGGTAAGGCTATCGAAGAGAAGCCTTCTACAAACTTACGATAATAGCCGGCTAATCCCAAGAAGCTTCTAACTTTTGTCACCGTCTTAGGTATAGGCCAGTCCATGATAGCTTCTACCTTCTTCGGATCCACTGATACGCCTGCTTCGGAAATTATATGGCCTAGGAATGCCACACTTTTCAACCAGAATTCGCACTTCTTGAACTTTGCGTACAGTTTTTTCTCCCTCAGGGTTAATCCCAAGAAGCTTCTAACTTTTGTCACCGTCTTAGGTATAGGCCAGTCCATGATAGCTTCTACCTTCTTCGGATCCACTGATACGCCTGCTTCGGAAATTATATGGCCTAGGAATGCCACACTTTTCAACCAGAATTCGCACTTCTTGAACTTTGCGTACAGTTTTTTCTCCCTCAGGGTTTGCAGGGTAATTCAAAGGTGTTCCTTGTGTTCTTATTTACTTGGTGAATATACGAGTATATCGTCTATGAACACCACCACAAATTTGTCGAGGAATGGTTTGAATACCCGGTTCATGAGGTCCATGAAAGCTGCTGGTGCATTGGTTAGACCAAATGGCATCACCGTGAATTTGTAATGACCATATCTTGTTCTAAATGCAGTTTTAGGAACATCCTCAGCCTTGATCTTCAGTTGGTGATAACCCGACCCCAAATCTAACTTGGATAAGGTTGTAGCTCCTTTGAGTTGATCGAAGAGGTCGTCAATTCTTGGAAGAGGATACTTGTTCTTGATTGTGATCTTGTTCAACACTCTGTAGTCGATACACAATCTCATAGTTCCATCCTTATTCTTGACGAATAACACTGGAGCTCCCCAAGGTGACACACTGGGTCTGATTTGCTTTTTTTCTAGCAGTTCTTGTAGTTGATCCTTGAGCTCCTTGAGTTTTGCAGGTGCCATCCGATAGGGTGCCTTGGAGATTGGGTCGTCCCTTGCACTAGGTTAATTTCGAACTCAATTTCTCTGTCAGGCACTTTTCCAGGTAAGTCATCTGGAAACACATCTACGAACTCTTGCACCACTGGGATGTCTTCTATCTTGAGTTTGTCTCCTTCTTTATTTCGTGGATCATTTCCAAGGAAACTTCTGCTCCTGACTTCATGGCTGTCCATGCCTGGGCAACAGAAAGTAGAGACTTTCGCTCCTTGTTCTTACCATAATATATCAGCTCCTCTTGATCAGGGGCTTGGAGTTTCACACTCTTATCTCGGCAATCTACCAATGCATGGTTCTTAGATAGCCAATCCATCCCTAATATAGCGTCAAACTCGACCATGTTGAGTTGTATCAGGTTTGCAGAAAATGAATGGTCTTTCAATGGTAGTGTTGGTAGGAGTTGCTACTCTATACGGTTCACATAAAATTTCCGGCTCTAGCCCTAATATCTTAGAAAATATCCTAGAAACGAATGAGTGGGTAGCACCACAATCAAACAACACATAAGCAGGCAGCTTGTTGATAAAAATGGTACCTGCCACCACGTCGCTGGCGTCTTCAGCTTCTTCTTGTATCATTGCAAACACACACGCATTGGTTTTATCCTCCCTGGGCTTTGGCTTGTTCGGAGCCGCATTGCTCGATCCAGCCTTTGGACCTTGGTTTTCCGGAAAATCCACAATTTGGTGGCCCAACTTTCCTCACTTAACACATGCACCACTCTGCTTGCGACAATCTCCACTATGAAGGTAACCGCAAGAGGTGCAAGGTGCCAACATTTGGTTGTTCGGTGCAGATGCTGATCTGTGGTTGTTGAGGTTTGTCCGCTTGGTCTTAGGCCCACCGTGTGAAGTCTGAGCATTGAGGGGGCGTTTGTTCTTGTTGTCAGCTTCCCGTCTCTTTATGTCAGTATGTGCTCAGATTGCATCTCTCTTTAAGTCCTCAAAGCTTGTGACTTGGTAGACTGTAAGGGTTGATTGGATACGGCTATTCAGATCATTCTTGTATCGATGCATCTTTAGAGTATTATCTGCCATGATCGTTGGGACATAGGTGCCCAATGAATTGAACTTGGACGTATACTCTACTACCGACATGTCTGCAGTCTTAGTGAAAGTCTCAAACTCGCTGAGTCGTTGCATCCTGACCTCCATTGGGAAGTACTGTTTCAAGAATGCTTCCCAAAATCTTTGCCATGTGATTTGTCCATTTGCATTCATGGTTGGCTCGACTGCTTCCCACCATTTTCCCACTTTGCCATCGAGGAGTGGTGTTACAACATCCACCTTGATAGAGTCTGGGACTTCCAGTAGTCGAAGTTGCATTTCAATATTTTTCATCTAGGTCTGGGCAACTTCGGAGTCAGGGTTCCCATCGAAAGTGGGGGCCTTGTTCTTGCGTAGTGACTCATAGTAATACTTAGTCCCACGAGGTGGAGGGGTAGAAGGAGGAGCTTGGTTGTTGTTGGTGTTAACCAACCCTTGGAGAGTTATGGAAACTATAGTAGCTATTGCCATCAGGTCTTCTCTGCTAAGACCACCTCCTGGATTGGAATTGGAGGATCCTTCACCTCCATTGTTTCTATCGCTTCTCCGGTTTCCTTCCATATTATGCCATAGGAAAGCTTCCTAAGAATGGATGCGTATCAATGCAAAACAATTGAGCATACGATATCTCGAAGGGATAAGAAAATTTTGGATATAAAGATGAACAACGTTTTATTCGAAAGGTAAAAAAAATTTTCTATTCATCAACAATCTGTCCCTCGTCTACAAGAATATCCTCAAGCTCTTCTTCTTCCGGTTTCTATTCCGGTTCTTCCTCCCATTCATCATCGAATGGAGCAGGAGCACCGTTTTCTTCCTGTAGACCTTGGATTGTTTGGAGTAGGCTAGCTTTCTCCTCTACTTGGGCCTCGATGATTAGGTGTTGATCTTGGATCGTATCCTCGGCCTCTTGGATACGAGCTTGCATCTTTTGATGGCATTCCAAGTGGCTCTCCCTAATATATTGTTTCTTTGCCTTCATCCTCTCAATTTTCTTTGACATGAAAAGGCCTATATCAGTGATTCCGGCAATGGTCTTGTGTGAGGCTTCTAATGCTACTTGGGTACTCTCATGTTCTTTCTTTATAGTAGCTAACCCTCGTCTCTCGGTTGCTAATTGGACTCTAAAACGCCTAATCGTGCGGCTTTGGTTGTCAAGGGCAATCTGCTTCATGCGAAGGGCAGTAGCAGCACGAGTACGGGGAACAGAGGGGGCCATATCCTAAATCCAAGATATTTCCAAAAATAGAAAGTTGTGAGATTATTCCATAAACAGTTATTTCTAACCATAGGGATTGCAGAACTGTTGACGAAGGAATTTGGCCAAAAATCGCCATAGGTCACGATGAAGTGAGTATTGCTCGTTGGGCCGTTTCGGAGGGGATAGCACTGGTCTCATGCCAAAATTTGAAAATCCGTCGAGGACCTTGCAAAATTTCAAAGTCGGATTATGAACCTGGTGAGCTCTGATACCACTAAAATATCACGCCCCGAGACCGAGACTCGTGACATCGGCAATATTAACAATTATGAAATTGTAAAACATTAAGCCTCATAGTATAGCTCCAAAACCAGTATATTACATAACCAAAATATAATCATTTTTACATCTGAAAATAAAGTCTGAATAACAGAAATGCGGAAGCGAAAATTTTACATTAAAAAACGAAGTCTTCACCATCCCCAGAACAGCTCTTGTTCCTCTTCTTCAACCTGTTCTTCGTTCTTATCTGGGTGGGAGAAGTAAGGGGTGAGTGTTTGGGGAAACACTCAGCAAGTGGGGGATACCATTCAAGCATAACAAAATATACATATACTGAATAACAGATTTCAGAACACAGCATATACAGAACAGAGCATAGCATAACAGGTAGCATAACAGGTAGCACTGATAGTTACTTCGTCTCTGTGGTTTACTGATCAGTCCCTAATTTTTAATCCTCTAAGGGGTTGAGGCCATAGTTACACCATGTAACTCAGAGTGCGGAATATTCCGTAGACCCATATTACGACAAAAACATCAGTGCTAAACCAGAGCATAATTCATATCATGAACTTGACACGAAACGGAATCGGATACGAAACAAGTGCTCTAACAGTAATTCAAAATAGAACTTAGCATGAATAATATATAATATTTGAAATGAATATATATACAACAAAATCCCACTTACTGTCTGCTGAAATTTCTTGACTGGTATGCGAAATCCGGTACTTCGTATAGTACTAGGATGCAGCCTTGTGCAAAGTTTCAGCGTGGAAGTTTACTGTATTTTTATTGAAGAATTTTTGAGGTGAGTGAGGGAAATATGCTGCCATCAGCTGGGTATTTATAGGTGCAGAAATGTGAGTCAAAAAAGGGCAGCCATTAAAGCCTTAAGTTCCTGATTTTATGGCCATTAAAGCCTTAAGTTCCTGATTTTATGGCCATTAAAATGGCTGTTACGAGAGCATTAGTGTAGGAATTGATTTGGGTCTCTTAATTGGCCATTAATCCCTCTAAATTGACAGTTACTATTGCGAGATCTGACATGTAACAGCTTGTTGAAATTCGTGAGCTAAGTTTTCTTTACCGGATCTGAATTTCCGTCGACATATCTGAATTTGCGTCGCCAAATCTGAATTTGCGTCGCCAAATCTGAATTCACCAAATCTGAATTGATCATCCAAAGCTGAGTTGACCAGTCCAAAGCTGAGTTGACCAATCCAAAGCTGAGTTGACTGTTGACCAGCTGTGTTGACTGTCTGACTGTTGACCAGCTGAGTTGGCTGTCCTAGATCCGAGTTGACTGTTGACTGTCCCAGATCTGAGTTGACTACTGACTGTTGAGATATCAGGATAAACATAGCCTGAGAGCTGGTGTAGAGTCTAGGAGTTCAGCTTTGGGCAGTGGATAAGTCCCAAAGCTGATCGGATCTGCGGATCAAATCTTCTAGTGGATGTCTTCCAGATTTGGAAGAAGAGGAGACGTAAGATTTGAGATCCGAATTTCCAGAAACAAATCAGTGTAATCTTATGATTGAGCTTTTGGTTTTCAGAGACTAGTTCGGATTGTTTTCCGCATGATTTTAATCATATACAATTTGTTTCTCGGTGCACAAATTCAAGAACAATGAGCTATTGCAGCTCAGTTTTTAACAGACCGCTCAGATCTGGAACCAACTTAAAGGTGTTTTCCCCTCCCGAAACCGTGCAGTTTTCCAATTAAATTTTAAATAAGCGTGTTTTTTGTTGTTTATTCGATCCCAACAAGTGGTCAGAGCAAGGTTATTTTTGAAAGTGCATTTTAAATCGAAAATGTTTAAGGTTTTAAAATGTTTGCAGCTCTGATTGTGTTTTCAAATATGTTTTTATCTTGCGAAAGCTCACTGTACTACAAAATCATTTTAAGAGTTTTTAAAACTCATTTTATTAAGATAGGGGGAGTAATGTTCATTGAATTGCGGAGCAGTTTCTCTAAAGGAAAGTGCAGCGACATCTCTTCTGACGAGCTGACAGATTGCGCGAGAACTGTGGACGCCAAGATCTCTGGTTTTACATGAGCTAAAACTGAGAGAAAAATGGAATGGATTCTGTAAATTGAATCCTCTATTACTCCTCTGATCTGAGTAGATGAGAACTTTCGCAGTAGCACAGACTCTGGTTTTTTTTTTTAAAACTCATATCATTCATGCTTTTCTGAAAACTGTCTTCTCAAAATTATTTTCTTTCGAAAATAAAATTACCCCATGCTATGTTGAGGGGGAGTTTGGTTTTAACTAAAGGGGGAGACAACATTTCAAGCCCTTTTTCATTCCCAGAAAAAGGGGGAGAAATATTTAAAACCATAAACATTCGTGCATATGTTTATTCAGGTTTTGTGTATATCAAAAAGGGGAAGATTGTAATTGAGATGTGCAGGTCTGACATAGAGACAAATCAGCTGAGCAGCAGTGAGCTGAACCAGATCTGATACTAAAGCTGAACCAGATCTGAGTAGAGAGCAGCGGTAGCAGACAATTATTTTCAAAGATGAAGACTGTACAGTTAGCTTAGCTGAGTTGCGAAGTACAGAAATTGCTATTTTGGAGGCCTAAACGAAGGAATTTGGTCAAAAATCAGCTCAGTCACGACATAGTCGTGGGTCTTGCTCGTTGAACTGTTTCGGAGGGGGTAGCACTGAACCAGATCTGAGTAGTGCGCATAACCAGTCAAAGCTGACCAGATCTGACACTGTAGCAGACCAGATGGGAAACGAGCGGGAAAATCCAAGAAGAGCTGATTATAACAGATCAGATGTGAAGAGAAGATCAGCTCAGAGCTGGATCAGATGTGAAGAGAAGATCAGTTCGGAGCTGGATAAGCTAAGAAGAGCAAAATCAGATCCGAGATCAACTGAAGCAAAAGAAAGGAATAAGATGTGAGCTGATATACAAACAGATCTGAATAAAGTCCGTATCAGATCTGAAGGATTAAAGCAGGCGGATGAATCAGTTTGAATAAGGAAATTCAAACTAAAGTATTGTGTTTTCAGGTACAGTGCTCACATGCTAAAAGTCAATAAAGCCTGCAGAAGCATTAAATACAAATACAACTTGTCAGAAGACTTTTCCAACGGGAAGAAACTTGTGTCCAACGGACTGATTTGCACAAAGGATTTATATATCAAAGAGAGACAGAGATAGAAGATGATGAAGAACGGGAAGATAAACCAAAACGTGAAGCTGTCAACAATAAAAAAAAAGAGGATGTTATTGTAACAGTTGACAGCTAAGCTAAATTCAGCTTTGAAGAAGCTCTTCCTAGTTGTGTGAGATTTTATATTCGAGAGTTGAGCTTACACTGTACATCTCACACATACAGAGATTCACTCACATATATAAGAGAGATGAACCAAACATCAAATCTGTCTTGACACAAAGACGTTAAACTTAGTGATTGTAGTCCTTGAACAGAGACGTTAAAAGAAGTTCATAGAGTTGGATGAACACGGCCTGAGAGCTGGTGTAGAGTCCAGGAGTTCAGCTTTGGGCAGTGGATAAGTCCCAAAGCTGATCGGGTCTGTGGATCAAATCTTCTAGTGGATGCCTTCCAGATTTGGAAGAAGGGGAGACGTAGGATTTGAGATCCGAACTTCCAGAAACATTTATACAGCTTTACGCGTTAACAGCATTCTGCATAGCATATTTCGTGAAATCTGTTGATTGAGCTTTCGGTTTTCATAGACCAGTTTGGGTTGTTTTCCGCATGATTTTAATCATATCCGATCTGTTTCTTGGTGCATAATCTTTCAAGAACAATGAGCTATTGCAGCTCATTTTTTGACAGACCAGATCTGACCACTCAGATCTGGAACCAGCTTAAAGGTATTTTCCCCTCCCGAAACCGTGTTGTTTTCCAATTAAATTTAAATAGGCATGGTTTTTGTTGTTTATTTGATCCCAACAGGTTTCACGAGTGGCTAAGGTTTGCTCTCGATAGATATATTCCATGTGTTGGGAAATAAATGACGTGTCCACAGTCAAAGTCCACTATTTATATAACTTAAGTCTCCCGCGATATGGTGAACAGTATCACCTATCAGCTCGGGATCTAAGCTGGTACCAGCTCAGGCATAAACCAGCACGGTGTCTCCTCAGCTGGTATAGTGCTTCCCAGCTTGCACTTCCAGAACATATTACACTTACTGACCAGCTCACACCTGATCTGATATACCCAAAAACAGTTCCCAACGTACACAGCAGCAACAGCTCACAACCATAGACCATATTATGCCTTGGCCAGCTCACGCATACCATCCAGCTAGCGTCTAATCTGGAAACCATAAACCGCACCAATCTAAACTAAAACCACGAATCGGACCTTATCACCACAACACTACTACTACCAGCTTGCACCTAAGCTTGTATCAGCATACAACGTAGCACAACCATCGTGTTTGAATCCTGCAGCTCAGGCATCCAGAACACCCATAAGCTGGATCCAGCAGGGACTCCATCTTGCACACCTCTAAGCTGGTTTTCCCCCTGACCAGCTCGCGACCAACCAGCATATCACCCAGCTGTACAATCCAGCTCAGGACCATCTCTCACAGAGTAGCTTAATCTCTCTCCAAACCTTAACATCTTACGCTCATGAAGCAGCATCCCTAAGCTGTTTACTACTCCATTGATATCTCCAACAGCTCACGACTGGAAGACTTGTTCAATGCTCCACGACGCATAACATCTCAGAGCTGTTCCACACACACAGACCAGCTCACGTTCCATAAATCATACGAGCTCAAATCTGGCCTGTCCCAGATAGCTCACACCTGATCTGGTCTGTACTTAACCCGGTTAATTAGCTTAATTAATCCACTAATCCTTCAAGTCTCACAGTATTTACTTGAGCATGTTGGCCAAATCGTAGGATCAGCTCGGAGCTTAGCGAAATAGATCAGATGATGAAGAAGCTCAGAGGTCTAAGCTGGAACAGTAGGGGACGACAAAACTGATCCAGCATAAGACATCCAAGTTGACCCATCTCGAAGCAAGAGCAGCTTAGAAAATTAGATCAGGGTCGAGCTGAAATCAGAAGAATCGTACAATATAAGAAGATCTTAGCTCAGTTATGAATTGCAGATCAGTTTAGCATAGATAGAGCTTCGAGTTAGAGCAGTTCAGAGCAAAATCGGTTCAGATCAGCTTAGAGAAGTTCATATAAGAACAGTACAGAATCAGCTTAGAGTAAGCAAATTAGATCAAATGAGATTAGATCAGAGAATTAGTTCAGATCAGCTCAGAGCATAAAAAAACAGAATCAGCTCAGATCAAATTAGAAGTGTAGAGAGAATCAGATCATCTTAGAGCTTAGAAGAGCAGCTCAGTGTTTAGAACAGATAGAATCATAAGAGAGTTGATCAGCTTAGAGAAGATTAGAGCATATAATAACAAGAGCAGCTTAGACAAAAAGTGCAGAAAAAGCTCTAGAACAGAAAGACTCGGATTAGAACAGCTTAGAGCAGATTATCTCATAGCAGTTTATAGAAGAGAACAATAGATCAGATCAACGCTTTGACCAAACCATATCAGACCAAAAAGAAGCTTCGATCAAACCAGATCAGACTAGAACAAATCTTCGACCAGACCAGAAGGAGATCGGCTCAGACGAATTAGTTTGTACAAGCTTTATTCAGAAAACTAGAAGACAAACTAATTTGTATGATCGAGAAAGAGATAACATGTTCAAAGTCAACAAACCCTACAAACGCATTTAATGATGAAAGATACAAGGTCAACAATGACTGAACTTTACAGAAGTTTTTCAATGGCTAAGAACATGTGTTCAACGGTAACATCAGCTCAGAGGCTTTATATACAAGATTGTAGAGACTGGTAACGACGAATAACAAAAAAGAAAAACAGTCGAGAGCTGGTACACACAGGTGGCAGCTGGTGTACAAGCTGAGAGCTGGTGCACAGTCAGAGCTTATGTAACTCCCGGAAACCCATAAACCCACGAGACGTTTATATTATTGTAGAAGGGTTAAATTGCTATTTTCAGTTTGTGTCTAAACTTAACCTTCCAGCTTTTTCCTGAGCTGTTTTGCTTAGGATTTTGTTTCCAGGACGGTTCATGGGCAGTCCGACCGAGAGTGACCCAAGCACGATCCGATTCTATCTTCAAAAAAAAATATTTTCTTTTAAAAATGATGCAAACGGCACGCTTAAAGCCTTCATTAAATGCTGAAAGCACGCTTAACCTTTCCATTACACAAAATTATTGTTGTTGGGCTTGGACTGGGCAACGCTTGGTATACCCGGTTGTTATCTTTGTATAGCAGTTACAGTGTTGCCCATACCACAAAGCAATCAAATTATTTCTCAAAAGTTCTCTCTCGATCCATGACCCATCAAACAGCACAGGCAAGTACACTCTGTTTTCTTGCTACAAAGTTGAAAGCGTATTATCGATCTTCATTTCTGCATGTTTTCTGCTTTCTGTTGCAACTATTCAGAGCTATGAGCAATGATTATATTTTTCGCATGTGGTAAGCCGTTTCAAAAATGTTTTCAAAGAATTTTGACAGAAAATCTTGAGACAGTGAGATGTCGTCTTTTTCAAAATGACTGGGTTGTACGACAGTACCTTCAAGTAGAGTTCTGTATTTTTATTCCAGAAAGTAGTTTTTGTTGAATGTTAGGATGTGATTCTGAGCAGATGGGCAGAGCTGGCCTCATTAGAACCCTATTCTGATTCGATAGGCTTAGTGAATCTTTTTGAACTCTCCTAAGCTGGTTGTTTTCCTCTCCAAGCTGGTTCTACGCTCGTGAGCAGCTGTTCCTTCCCTTGAGCTGGTTTTAAGCTCTTTAGCATGTACCCTTATTCTCCAAGCTTGTGTTGAGTCCTAAGTTTTTGTCCTGTCTCCTGACCTATTTTTACATTCGTAAGTTGTTATCCTGTATCCTGAGCTGTTGTTATTCGCAACATCCGTAAGCTGTCTTCACACCTGTAAGTTGTTTGCTTTATCCAGAGCTATTTTTGGCATTGTGAGCTGTCTTTACCCTCTGAAATGATTTCAGAATCTCCAGAGTTGTGTTCCGAAGTACACTTAGCAGTCTTTCCAATGAAAAATGAAAAAATTTTCTTTAATAGTTCGAATCGCTTGCGTGCGATCTGTTTTGTAAAAATATTTTATGGTAAAGGGGCAGGGAAATGAAGTAGCTGGGCTGAAGTTTCCCCGCCATAATTACAGTTTTAAAGGAATTAACTTCAAAGTTTTTATGATATGTGGCAAATAAATACGGTCACAGTTTATGAAAGTGTGGGTATCAGCCGACAGGCCGGTGTGCCCCTAAAATAGAATAGAAAAGATTAAGGGCGATAGTTCCCCAGAATTTCTTGAGTTCAGATGATAGCTTGATCAAGAGACCCGACCTAAGTAGGAGCTTTTGAGCCACAAACCATACATAAAGTATTTACGGTTTATTGTATAACCGCAGTTTACATTTATGATGTATAATGCTTACCTCCTTTAAGTTTAAAGCTCATTTTATTTTTGTGTGAATGTTTTATCACCAGATTTTCCTGTTGAGCCCCTAGGCTCACTAGCTTTCATGGTTGCAGGTAACAATGATAGTTGAGAGCTAGGGTAGCACGAGCTGGAATTGTTGATTTCCTCGATGAAAACGATGATGTAACAGTTTATTTCATTTTGGGATGTTTCCAGAACAGATTTTGAACTACCTGTGTTACAAAATTTTATGGTAGCAGTTGTATTCCCTTTATTTTACTCTGAGTTGTTTTCATTTAGCATTGGTTGCAATCTGTTTTCTTTCCGTTCAACCGGTCTGGGTTAGTCGTCTTTGATTGTATAGCCCAGAGCTGAATTCCATTTACTTGAACCAGCACGCCCGCGTGTTGATTTCACTTCGAGCTGGTTCCAGATCGCGCGACGCTACGCTATAGCTATACCATGTCGCGTGTGCTTCACTTGCGCCGATCCAGCTTAGACCCTTCCAGTTCAATCCAGCTTCTGCGAGTTGAAATTTTCAGTCCTTTTCTCGTTTAAGCCCCTCAAATGTATTCTTTCGTGCTTTAGACATCATTTTTCCTGAAATCGATGGACTGGGGCGTGACAACATGGTATCAGAGCATGGTTCTTCAGATAAACACTTGCTTCCAGTCAGGGACAGCTTTCGCCGACCGCTCTCTGTAGTTTGTTAGTTTGTTTTAATGTTATGAGCTATGTATGTTTTCTTTCTTGTGGTCACATGGTGGATTTGGGCAAGTTTAAAACAGTACATTATGATGTGAAAACATTTTTCAGACCACCTAATCCAAGAATAGCAGTTAGACCCCTATCAGCTAAAAAAAGTCATAGTTTCCTAGCCAATTTTGGAGTCATACTCAACACTTTCTTGTATGACTTTCAATGGTTCAGGGATATAGCTAGTCGTGGGCTCATAATTCCTTATGACTCCGAAAAAAACTTTTTGGACTTACCCATCGGACCATGGTAAAGCGTCTAGAAACATTGCCCCATGATCTCCTAGGTATCACTGATTCTGCATGCAAGAATCAGTTTGTCATGGTTAGCGTACAGTACGGTCCTTTCATCTCAAATATATCAATCAAGTCAACGATCATTGATAAATTGAGAGTCGCTAGAGATTCAATAGACATGCATACATCTTGGAGATTAAATAGTGACATCGAATGTGCTACTAAGTAAATCCATTTACCTAATACACATCTAGTACATTGGCTAGAGATTTTTCACACTATTATCTCCTCATATAGCATAGGATATTCACGCACAATGGCGATTCCTTGACATCAAAGCATCGACTCCAATATTCATCGACCTCATTCAAACCCACCACCTGATGACCTCAACGGAGTCGGTAAAAGGGTCAAAGTGAGGCACCTATCATGTAGAGCCTCAATGAAGTTTCGAGTAGTAAGGACTAATCTGTACAACCAAGACCTCGGACTTAATCCACTCGAAATAAATAAACATCTCCTATTGATATGGCAGCAACTCTTGCTCCTTTCCCCAGTCTAAAATGGGTTTCACCCATCCTAGGTCGCCGACTTCTTGTAATTACCTGAAATTCATTGCGGATATGAGATCCACATCCAGTATCAAGTACCCAAGAAGTCGAATTAAGAGACAATTTATTTCAATATAAAATATACCTTTCGCTGTTCGTAACAGCTCTAGGTAATCCCGACAGTTCCTCATCCAATTCCCAGGCTTGTGGCAATTGTGGAAAACATCCTCATGCTTGCTCGGCTTAGGAGACCTTGCCTTGGGCTTCTTGTTGGGCTTATCCTCCTTTGCAGGGGCAGAAAACTTCTTACCCTTGCGTTTGGGCCCCTTCTTCGCAGATGAAGAAGATCCCAAAATGAGAACGGGCTTGTCTTTTTTCACCTTCCTTCAAACACGACAAGCATGTTTACCAACTATTCAAGGGTGGCATCGAGCTTGTTCATATTGAAGTTTACCACAAAAGGGTAGAATACAATAGGGAGGGATAGGAGAAGCAAATTCAGAGACAGTTCATTGGAAGTATGATTTTGAGGCCCACTGACTTTTCAATGAGCCCAATCATATGGACCCCATGCTCATGGACCAAAGTACCCTCGCTCATGCGGCCGGTTATGAGTTGATCGTATTGAACCTCTCCGACCGAGAGTTATCCCCATAAAGATCTTTGAGGTTCAAGTGGGTGTCAGCAGCATGCATAGAGACCTCAAATCGTTGCTACAATTCGTTGGAGAAAGAAGCCATCACGTAGCACCGTGCCTTGAGATCATGGTCCCAACATGTATTAAATTTCGTCGGCTTCTCAAGACTGAGACCAGCAGGGACCTCCTTCGGAGGGCTCTCCTCTGGCGTGTAGAGAAGCTTCTCCAAGGCGGTTGGTAGTTACCGCCAGTTAAGAAGCAAGTGGAATTTTAAGCGAATGTGAGTACTGTAATTAGCCGATGTAATTTGTGATTCAATCGGATCATTTTAGAGAGTTAATCATGCGCTGAACTGATGGAGTGAGCTGAGCTGACCATCATGATCTGCGTTGAACTTCATGAGATGAGTTGACTATCGCGAACTGATCTGGAGTCCGTAAGCTGAATAGAGCATCCTATGCTGAATTGGAAGGGTGTGATCTGATCTGGATCTTCTAAGCTGAGCGTTGAGTATAGCCAGAGCTGATAGTGTAATCGGTTTTCTTGTAGTGCGAGTTGGCGGTGTAGCTGCTCTAACTGCTATCATTTGAGTAGTAGGCATAAGATGGATTCAGCTTTGGGAGCTACGCAACATTTGAGCTGAGTAGTGAGATTAGGAGTGATGTACTATGTGGATCAGTAAAATCATCTTAAGCGTAAGCTGAGGGCCACGAATAGCCTATGTGAGAGCTGTTTGAGGCGCGCGAGCTGAACCACGTGCGTGAGGTGGATCGCGTGCGAGAGCTGATCTATGAGCATGATCTGTTTGATGAACGTGATCTGATCTAAGAGCGTGATCTATCTTGCTAGCATGATATGTTAGCGAGCGTGATATGTCTGTGGATGCAAACTATTGGGAGCGAGAGCTGAATTGAGTCCGCGTGCTGAGCTGCATGCCTGAGCTGAATACAGTGTGGATATCTGACCTGATCTGAAAACACTGTGGCCAAGATTAAAGAACTTAATTAGTATATATACGAAAAATGACCAACACTTAGTCATTTTTTCTATACCACAAACACCTTATCTTCTGAGAGATTCTGACCCCGATATTTTCCCAAATCCTTGTAGTCACTGTTCATCGACCTAGTATTTTCCCGATCGTCGGAGTTTGGCCGATCAGTTTTGAGCGAGGGTGCTACGATTGAAAACCTCTCTACAAGCTTTACATTTCCATACTGGTTTGGAGGACGGTTGCGACCGGAATATAGAAGTCAAAGAGAAGCTAAAGTGTTATAATTTTAGCATTTTCTGTCTGAGTGGCGCTTCGGTTCTGATTTGTAGCTCTCTTGTGGTTTCTGGTGTGATTTCTCCACCCTGAGCTGTTGTCCGTGAGATGTGCATCAACAGTGTTGGGAGATGTTCTATCCGTGAGTTTTGTTGAGGTATTTTGGTAAGATCTGATCAAGGTACGAATTGAGTAGTGTATTTACAGCTTTGAGATAAACATGTGAACGTTCTGTGGCTGTATGCTGAAATTTTGAGCTGAATTCTTGGCCATATCGTGTATTCATGCCGATCTGTACTGCGTGAGCTGATTTATATGTGATGTGCTATGTATTTGCAATGATTTTCATGCACGCATATCATGTTGAGCCTGAATTCTTGAGAACCGATTTTGATTATTGAATAGGACCAGTATGATGTTTTGAAAATAAAATGAGGTATCAGCTGGCTCCCATAATCCAACTCCTCGCTGTGACATTTGTGTCGCCACGAGGGCCATTGGGTAACTCCCACCCCTAATTGAGCTGAAAGGCACCAGTTGGGTTGAGCTTGATTATTTTGCTACTAGTAATGCATGTGAGAATGATCGGGTAGCTCCCATATTCCCACATGTTTTGTGGCTACTGTGATATTTGATTGCCGGCTGATTTGATGTGCTTTGGATCCCGAATGATATGTTGTATTTTTTATTTGATAGTCGTTTATCATTGCTCTTCGTACTGTGGTTTGACCTTGTTTGATTTCCTTTGGGGCTTCTTTGGTCGTGTGTGACCACTGCAGGTTTTTCAGGTATATCAGCTGCCCGAGTGATGCATCAGCTGGTGGAGCCCCATAGGCGTTTGATGTCCCAATTATGTATATATTGTATCGAATTGCAAGTGTGCCCTGTGTAGTTGTGTTATTTTTTGGACTTTGTGCGCATGATGTTTGCTGATTTTATGGTTGTATCGATATATACTTTTGAACCAAAGTCTGTATTTTGAGTATGTGACTATTTTGAAGATGTATTTTCTGTTCAGGTCAAAAGAAAATTTTTAACCACTTGTAAGCTTCCGCATTTTTAATGTTAATTATGTGCTTATTTCGCTATTATGAGCACCCGACCTGACAGAAGATATATTTGATAGCAGTTTATACTGAAAGGAAAAACAGACATGAATTATATACTATTCATGAAAAACGTTAAGACATAAAACAAGGTCATTAAATTTATGATTTATCTTCCCACTATTTTGACAATTTCATCACCCTCTAATGAAATCGTGAAAGCCAATTTCCTTAGTGGCTACACAGAGTCCAATTAAGAAATCATGTCTCGAATAATATCAGCTAACCATGATCCTCAAAAGATAGAGCCCAATTGCAACAGGTGCAACCCCCATGTATTCAACTCACGTCTAGTAAGGGCCTAATAATATGACGTTGATTACTATAACGTGTCAAGACGACCCATTAAGGTTGAGTTTTAATGGACGGTCGCCATAGCGTCCCCAATTGTCAGGCCTCGTGCTCACACAGAGTTAAACCACGCAAACATAAGCGGAAGCAACTAAAAAGTGGTTAAATTTTTTTGCTTTTGGCTGACGGTTTAAAACAATATTATTTAAAAAACGGCAATACTCAAAATAATCCCAGTTGCCCAACAAGCAAGGGCTACAAGCCACAATAAACCAGTATAGCATAAAACATGCACTAAGTACCTGACAACAACCACAACTGAATACAATACAAGTACTGATAGACTACTAGCTATATAGGTCCAAGCATCATTCGGGACATCCCACCCGCAGTGATACCAGTACATATAAATACTATACATAACTGGGACACTCTATCCACCTCCTGACACCTCCAGCCGGGCCAACTCCACGACCAGCTGAGTAACCTGGGAAACCTGAACAACAGACAGGCAAACAAAACAAACCAAGCCCCAGAGGGACATGGGGTCAAATCCCAGTACGGAGAGCAACTGAAACAGCTAAAGAACAACATAAGATAAAATACAAATGCTAATGCATGAGACACAGAAAAAACCAGCTAGAAGCCACCTCCTGACACCTCCAGCCGGGCCAACTCCACGACCAGCTGAGTAACCTGGGAAACCTGAACAACAGACAGGCAAACAAAACAAACCAAGCCCCAGAGGGACATGGGGTCAAATCCCAGTACGGAGAGCAACTGAAACAGCTAAAGAAACAACATAAGATAAAATACAAATGCTATGCATGAGACACAGAAAAAACAGCTGAAGGCTTCAACCGAAGAAAGGGAGCCAAGGATCTCAAACACAACTCAACGGGATCTGCAATGAATGGTGGCCACTGGTGTGTGTACAAGCATACGGGAATTACCCGCTCGTCTTTACATCACACCCGAATACCAGATGCATCAAAAAACTCAACCTGCCGTTGCCCAACTCATGAACTATGGTAGTTAACCACTCGGCGCCTGAGGGTTAACAGATCCCAGCAGGGAGATGAGAGTGCGGTATTGCCGCTCGCCCTCGCATCCTGGTAAGAACAGAACAGCAACAGTACAACAAGATACGATACAACAGAGATCTTAAATGACATGAATTAATGCATGTATGCAACATCCGATCAACACAGAACACACAGCAAGCATACCAGCAATCTCACATTAAATCCCACGCCAATTCTAGGCTATAACAAGCTCAAATCCGTACCTCGATATTCTGTGCAATAATTACTACAAACGGGGTCCCGAGAAATCTGGTCTGCAACTTGCTAAACAACACGCATAATTCTCAGGGACGCTAACACAGAATCACAAATTGGGAGCTACACTCAACCAGCGATAATCCTACCTTCCTAACTCAACAAGAAGCTCAAATCAAAGCCTAAGGTAAGGTCTTACAATTAATCGAAGCGCTACCTGAAACAGCGAACGCACGGCTACTGGTGTTGCTTCGCGATCCTTCTTCCGGCCTACCATAGCTTCCAAAAGTGGTATCAATCGAAAGAGCAACTCTCAAGGAGTGCAGCGCCATTGGTCTTGCTCAAAACATAGACGGGAAATGATAGGAATCGACGGAGAAAAGCTACGGTGAACAGTGCTTAGGGTTCGCGACAGAGAACGATAATCGGGGAAAAATATTCTAAGTATGGGATCTCATGCCAAATCGAAGACCAAGTCTTCTAATAAATACACTACTCAACAGCTGGTAGCAGCAGGAACAGATCCACCGACAAAATCAGTTTCGCAACTAATATTCCCAACCAACTGCTGAAATCTCACACCAGCAGAGTCCTATCGCTAAAAAAACGAAAAACTAAACAAAACGACGTCGCAGAGGGACACGTCACCTCGCTACCAACAGCTGATTCACAAACCAGCAGCTGAATTAAACAACGCATCAGATCTCTCAACAGTAGATGCCTAATATAACCAGCAGCTGATACAAAGCGCTCCACTCAAAACACTGTCGTTCCAACTTAACTAAACGACGTAGTTTCTGCCTCACGCTACAGTACAAGATCTGAAATCCACGTCAGCATTGCTGCTGCTTCCTACCAAAACGCAAGAGCTGATATACCAACAGCTGATGCGATCGCTCAACTACAGGAACGTTGACTCGCGTTGACTTCTGTTGGCAGTAACAAACAGACTTTCCCCAAGACATCTGCTCCCGTGAAACGGCGTCGCCTCATGCATGCGCCACATTCAACAGACCCTCTTACGTCAGCAGATCTCTCACTAGCGCTAGGCCAAAACGGCGTCGTACCAACTAATCTAAACGACGATGTTCTGGACTCACTCCTAAAACATGCTGGCAGACTTCTAAACAGTACTAGCACTAGCATATTTCTCCTATTTGATCAGATGTCTCCACAAATCTGAATTCTTAAAACCGATTAATTCCAAGAAATTAATCTTTTCTAAATTCCGGGTCTCACATTCCTCCGCCACTGAAACAGGATTTCGTCCTCGAAATCAAACAACAATTGCAAAACAAAATAGCAGAAAATCAAAACATAAATTCACCTATTACATAGCCAAGAGTTCAAGATAACTGAGCAAACAACAAGCAACAACTAGGGAAAAGAACAACCAAAAACTAAACAACTACTGGAATCTGATACAACATCACTCAAACAGATGCGGCCACTCACGCTGCATCTTCTCTTCCAGTTCCCAGGTAGCTTCTTCCCTACCATGTTTGCTCCATTGCACCATTACCAAAGGAATGGTTTTATTCCTCAACTGTTTCTCTTTTCTATCTAAAATTTGCAAGGGATACTCCACATAGCTCAACGTCTGATCTAGCTCAACCTCGTCAGTTCTAAGCACATGAGACGGATCTGACTCATACTTCCTCAACATGGAAACATGAAAGACATCATGTAGAGAAGACAAATCCGGTGGCAACAACAACCTATACGCCAAAGGGCCAATCCTCTCAACAATCTCATAATGTCCAATATAACGAGGGGCTAACTTTCCCTTGTGACCAAAACGCATAACACTTCTGAAAGGAGAAACTTTAAGGAAAACGAGATCACCAACCTGAAACTCTAGAGGTCGACGCCTCTTATTTGCATAACTGGCTTGGCGATCCTGGGCAGCTTTCATCCCCTGTCGAATAAGATCCACATGATCTTTCATCTGTTGCACAAAATATAGGGCAGACAGCTGCTTCTCCCCCACTTCTTCCCAACATACTGGCGATCTGCACTTCCTGTCATACCAAGCCTCAAACGGCGCCATACCAATCGTCACTTGGTAGCTGTTATTGTAGGAAAATTCAACTAAAGACAACGCGTCTTGCCAGCTACCACCAAAATCCATCACAACAGCTCTTAACATATCCTCCAACGTCTGGATAGTTCTCTCAGATTGACCATCTATCTGGGGGTGATACGCTGTACTCATAGCCAATCTGGTACCCAAAGCTGCTTGCAAACTCTTCCAAAACCTGGAAGTAAACCTTGGATCTCGGTCAGAAACAATCGAAACAGGCACACCGTGCAATCTAACCACAAAATCTACATACAGTTCGCCATTTTCTTCAACGAGAACGTCATTCCATAGGGAATAAAGTGTGCAGACTTTGACAATCTATCGATTACAACCCAAATCGCATCACAACCTCTGATGGAACGAGGCAAATGCGTCACAAAATCCATCGCTATGTGCTCCCAATTCCATTGGGGCACTTCCAAACTCTGCAACAGACCACCGGGCCTCATCCTCTCAGCCTTGACATGCTGACAGTTCAAGCAACGAGCAACAGAACCAGCAACGTCACTCTTCCGTGCACCAGGATGAACACTGTGTCTACTGCAATGCGCTTCTCTAAGAATCTCCTCCCGAAGATCTATCAAGTTGAGCACAACCAATCGACCACGGAAACACAAACAACCATCGGACGAAACAGAATAGTCCTCAACTTGACCAACCCTAACCTTCAACTTCAACTCGTGGATGGAAGGATCTGTCCTTTGAGAGGCTCTAATGCTCAAAATGATCTATGTTTCAACTTGGAAAGAAGAAACCACAACATAATCCTCAGCCGGGTAAAACCTCCAACCCGTAGAGCTAAGATGCTCATGGTCCTTAGAAATATACAACGACGCAAGCATATCTCGTTGAGCCTTTCTGCTCAATGCATCAGCAACTACGTTAACTTTCCCAGGCTGGTACTTGATCTCACAATCAAAATCCTTCAGCAGCTCCATCCACCTACGCTGTCTCATATTCAAGTCAGGCTGCGAAAACAAATACTGCAAACTCTTGTGGTCTGAATACACCACAAACTGCTCTCCATACAGATAGTGGCGCCAAATCTTCAACGAAAATACCACAGCTGCTAGCTCCAAATCATGAACTGGATAACGAGTCTCGTGCGATTTCAACTGCCGCGAGGCATACGCAATGACTCGACCATGCTGCATCAACACACAGCCCAATCCATTGAGCGAAGCATCGGAACACACGACGTAGCCACCTGAACCAGACGGCAAAGCCAACACAGGCGCAGTAGTCAACTTCTCCTTGAGCAATTTAAAAGCATTCTCGCATTGCTCAGTCCAAATGAAACGCTTGTCTTTCTGAGTCAACTGAGTCATCGGCCTAACTATACTAGAGAAACGCTCTATAAAACGACGGTAATAACCTGCCAGACCCAAGAAACTACGAACCTCAGACACATTCCTAGGTCGCTCCCAGTTCAAAACAGCATCTTCCTTACTGGGATCCACAGAAATGCCATCCGCTGAAATCACATGACCCAGAAACACGACGCGATCCAGCCAGAACTCGCACTTAGAAAACTTGGCATACAGCTGCGAGTCTCTCAATGTCTGAAGGACAACTCTCAAATGCTCCTTATGCTCCAAAGGAGTCTTCGAATACAATAAGATGTCGTCGATGAACACTATCACAAACTGATCTATAAACTCTCGGAAGATCCGGTTCATCAAATCCATGAAGACTGCAGGAGCATTGGTCAATCCGAAAGGCATTACCAGAAACTCAAAATGCCCGTACCTGGTACGAAAAGCAGTCTTCGCAACATCTTGATCTCTAACTCTCAACTGATGGTACCCTGAACGTAGATCGATCTTCGAATATACAGCAGAGCCTTGCAACTGGTCAAACAAATCGTCGATCCTCGGCAACGGGTACTTATTCTTAACAGTAACTTTGTTCAGTTGACGGAAATCAATGCACATTCTCATTGTGCCATCCTTCTTCTTGACAAACAAGATAGGCGCTCCCCACGGCGACATGCTAGGTCTGTTAAAACCTTTCTCCAGCAAGTCATCCAGTTGTACCTTGAGCTCTCTCAACTCAGCAGGCGCTAAACGATACGGTGCACGTGAAATCGGAGCTGTGCCAGGCACCAACTCAATACTAAAGTCAATCTCCCTCTTCGGAGGAAAACCAGGAATCTCCTCCGGAAACACGTCAGGAAAATGACGCACCACTGGAACGTCGCTGAGCTGCACAGGTGAAGAAGAAGATGCATCCAACGCGTAGATCATAAAACCAACGTTCTTCGCCGACAACAAGATGAACATCTCCATCGCTGAGATCAACGGAATCTTCGACTGAGAATCAGCACCGTAGAAATTCCATTTCTCACCGGACTTAGGCCTAAAACGCACGATCCCATGTAAACAATCCACGGAGGCCCTATAGCTGGACAACACGTCCATTCCCACTATGCAGTCGAAATCCCACAACATCAAACGAATCAAATTCGCTATCAACACATGCTCACCAAACCTCAGAACGCCATCTAACAAAACCTCTTGGGAGAACAAGCTCGCACCTCCAGGAGTAGAAACAGACACAACATCGCGCAAAGAAGTGGTATGCAGACCATGCTTGACCACAAATGCATTAGAAATAAACGAATGCGATGCGCCAGTGTCAAACAACACTCGTGCAAGAAACTCAAAGACAAAACAGTTACCTGCAATCACTCCGCTAGGCGTGCCCTCCGCTTTCTCCCTAGTAATAGCGTTCGCTAGAGCATGTTGGTGTCCAGAGAAACCCAGAGGTGGGGCTGCGGCTTGCTGCGATCCAGCTGACGGACACACTCTCGCGAAATGCCCATACTGACCATAGATATTACAAGAGCCCTGCACACCAACGCACTGAGTCGACGGATGCTTGCCTCCACAGAAGCCACAAAACTCTGCCCTAGAACCACTGCTACTAGCGCTACCTGACCAAGAAGAGCAAGAACCAGACTTCTTCTTAAACTGATGGCCACGAGGTCGGAACCTCTGGCGGCCAGACTGCTGAGCCAACTGCTGCTGCGACTGGGGTTGATGAGCAGACTGGGAAGACTTAGAAGACTGCGCTCCCTGAACAGCGGGACGACCACTCTGAGCACCCTGAGGTCTAGCAAAGGTGATGAAGTATGTGTGACCGTATTTAGTACCAATACTAAACGGGCCGCACACATCAGTATGGATCAAATCCAATAGGCCTTGAGCACGCTCACCCTTGCCCTTGAAGGGTCGCTTAGTCATATTTCCCTTGAGACAAGACTCACAAGTCGGTAGGGAGTTAATGTCTGACAGATCAAGCATGTCACTCCTAACTAACTTGTTCATCCTACTTAGAGAAATATGACCTAGCCTAGCATGCCAAAGTTGTGATGGGTTCAAGTTATCGTGTTTCCTTTTAATCGTTGTTGTATGTGCTTCGACATCGCGAGTTGGAACGTCTTTTAATTTTAAGGTGTATAAATCGTTTCGCGTTCCCCAATTCAAATCAAACATTCATTCTTGTAAATATTGCAAATCTAATTAGCAAACATACAAGAATATCCATCACTATCAAGCATAGAGACAGAAATAATGTTCTTTATTAATTCGGGAACAAACAAAACGTTTCGTAATAACAACTTAAAATCAGAAGACAGAAATAAATAGACATCTCCTATAGCTAGAGCAGCAACTCTTGCTCCATTGCCAAGCCTCAAGTGGGTCTCACCCTCTCTAAGACGTCGGCTTCTTGTCATCACCTGCAAATCATTGCAGATATGAGATCCACATCCGGTATCAAGTACCCAAGAAGTCGAACTAAGAGACATATTTATTTCAATATAGAACATACTTTTCGCAGTTCGCAACTGCTCGAGGTACTCCTTGCAGTTCCTCCTCCAATGCCCAGGCTTGTGGCAGTGGTGGCAAACATCCTCAGACTTGTTCGGCTTGGAAGCCTTTGCCTTTGGCTTCTTAGTGGGCTTTCCCTCCTTCGCAGGGGTAGAACGCTTCTTGCCCTTGCGTCTGGGCCCCTTCTTCGCAGAGGAAGAAGAGCCTATGAGGAGGACGGGCTTGTCCTTCTTCATGGTTCCTTCGAACACTACAAGCATGTTAACCACCTCTTCAAGGGTGGCTGCCAGCTTGTTCATGTTGAAGTTGACCACAAAGGGGTCGAATGCAGCAGGCAGTGAGAGGAGAATCACATCCACAGACAGCTCGTGTGGAAGTGTGATATCAAGGCACGACATCTTTTCAACGAGCCCAATCATACGAACCCCATGCTCGCGGACCGAAGTGTTGGGATCCGGATCACGCCCCCCGGCGAGGCAGCGGAAGAACAGAAAATTGACAGCCGGGAGACGATCAACACGAGTAATACAAAACAATTAATGTCATACATAGGGTGTTCAAAACACTACCTTGCTGGCACTTGTGCCTGGCTCCAACCGTAGTTACAATAACGTCGGCTCTTCACGGTAGATTGCGGTAGATATCGCAAATCCGGTCCACGACCGGATACGAGACTCCTTCGTCAGCCTGCACTAGAAGGACTGACGAATTCTGCATGAATGGATTCTCCTCGTCGAATTGGCCAGAAACGATTTTCCGGCGAAGACGGGCGGCGGCGGCGTATATGGAGAGGAGGGGAGGCGGCTTTGCTTCTAGGTTTAGGGTTGAGTATGTTGTGAGTTGTATTTTGAAGTCTAGGTTTAGGCTTAATTAAATAAGCTTAAGTGTTGGACTTGGACCGGCCCAACGGGCTCGGGTCCAGAGGGTTAACTAGAGTCCAAACTTGGTTAGCATGCATTGAGTCAAACTCAGACTGCATTGCTTCAAGCCACAAATTAGAATCAACATCAGAAATTGCCTCCTTGAAAGTTCTTGGATCAGATCCAACAACTTGATCACCAGAGTCCAAACTTGGTTAGCATGCATTTGAGTCAAACTCAGACTGCATTGCTTCAAGCCATAAGTTAGAATCAGCATCGGAAATTGCCTCCTTGAAAGTTCTTGGATCAGATCCAACAACTTGATCACCTTGATCATCTTCAAGGAGAAAACCATATCTCTCAGGAGCCCTAGGAATCCTTTCGGACCTCCTAGGTGCGACCATTTCTGGTACTGGCTCTGGAGGTGCAGGGGATTCACCTGGTACTTCGATTGGGTCTCGAACCTCTTCGAGTTCTACTATTTTGCCCTTTCTATCAAGTAGAAATTCCCTTTCCATAAAGGTGGCATTCCTAGAAACAAACACTTTTGTTTCGCTCGGATAGTAGAAGTAGTATCCAATGGAATTCTTTGGATACCCAATGAAGTAGCATAAGATGGATCTCGTATCCAGCTTATCTCCCACTGTCTGCTTCACGTAAGTAGGACATCCCCAAATCCTCATAAATGAGTACTTGGGTGGTTTGCCCATCCATATCTCATACGGAGTTTTATCCACTGCCTTGGTGTGGACATTGTTCAACAACATGACCGTCGTTTCAAGCGCATAGCCCCAAAACGAGGTGGGAAGTTCAGTGAAACTCATCATAGATCGAACCATGTCCAACAAGGTCCGATTACGCCGCTCCGCTACACCATTGAGCTGTGGTGTGGCCGGAGGGGTCCACTGTGAGAGAATCCCATTCTCTTTCAGATAGTCTTGAAACTCAGTGCTTAAGTATTCACCACCTCGATCAGATCGAAGTGCCTTAATACTTCTACCTAACTGATTTTCTACTTCAGCCTTGAATTCCTTGACCTTTCAAAGGATTCAGACTTGTACTTCATCAAGTACAAGTACCCGTACCTAGAGTAATCATCGGTAAAGGTGATGAAGTATGTGTGACCATATTTAGTACAAATACTAAACGGGCCGCACACATCAGTATGGATCAAATCCAATAGGCCTTGGGCACGCTCACCCTTGCCCTTGAAGGGTTGCTTGGTCATCTTTCCTTTCCGACAAGATTCACAAGTCGGTAGGGAGTTCATGTCTGACAGATCAAACAAGTCACTCCTAACCAACTTGTTCATCCTACTTAGAGAAATGTGACCTAGCCTAGCGTGCCAAAGTTGTGCTGGATTCAAGTTATCGTGTTTCCGTTTAATTGTTGTTGTATGTGTTTCAACATCGCGAGTTGGAACGTCTTTTAATTTTAAGGTGTATAAATCGTTTTCGCGTTCCCCAATTCCAATTAAACATTCATTCTTGTAAATATTGCAAATCGAATTAGCAAACATACAAGAATATCCATCTCTATCAAGCATAGGAATAGAAATAATGTTTTTAATTAATTCAGGAACAAATAAAACGTCTCGTAACAAGAACTTAAAATCTGAAGACAGAAATAAATAAATATCTCCTATAGCTACTGCAACAACCCTTGCTCCATTGCCTAGCCTCAAGTGGGTCTCACCCTCTCTAAGACGTCGAATTCTTGTCATCACCTGCAAATCATTGCAGATATGAGATCCACATCCGGTATCAAGTACCCAAGAAGTTGAATTTAGAGACATATTTATTTCAATTTAGAACATACCTTTCGCAGTTTGCAACTGCTCGAGGTACTCCTTGCAGTTCCTCCTCCAATGCCCAGCCTTGTGGCAGTGGTGGCAAACGTCCTCGCTCTTGTTCGGCTTAGAAGCCTTTGCCTTTGGCTTCTTGGCAGACTTTTTGTAATTCCCAGAGTCATTAAGAAGTGGATTAGTCGAGTAATTTCGACATTTACGAATTGATGAAGTTTAATTATGAGCTCGGATTTCTTCTGGAAGTGTTGGGTGATTCAGACACTGTGTATCGTTAAATCGCGCTAAGTGTGAGAACCAGACGAAGTAACCAGGCGAAGCGATTTGATAAAATCAGCAGCAGGTTACTGTAGTTCGCGACTGGTGGAATTTTGAAATTCAGTTGAAGCATTAGTGTTGATTTCAGCTGGAAACAGACGCGCGAATAGAAGGGTCAATAAGAAAGCGCCACGTGTTAGTTACTGTTACGCACAAGAAATCAGCAGCAAGAGTTTCTTACGCATCTGCTGGTTTATATACCTGCTGGTTTTGATGTATACCTGCTGGTTGATAGTGTATCGGCTGGATGACGTAGGTGCGATGTCTTCGTTTTGATAATTAACTCAAACCAGTCGAGGGGAAAATAGTTCCAGCTGAGAGAATAATACGACAGCGTTTTGACTTATGACTATGAGACTTGATGCGATGTCGTTTAGCAACCAGACGAGGAATTGGCAATCAGTCGAGAGATTTTGGTATCTGCTGGTTATCCAGTCGAGGGATCAATGCGACACCGTTTTGATTATAAACAGGAGATGTTGATACGCTACCATTTCGAGTATTAGAAGCTCAAGCGGATCAATTCATTAATGGATTGAATCCAGATGTATTTTACCTTGGTAAATACTGGAAGACCCAATACTTTTTGCTGATGCGTTGAATCGAGCAAAAGAAGCTGAAGCTGGATTGCTAAGGCAGCGAAGAGCACAATTTGTGCCAGCAGCAGCCAAAGCAGCAGAGAATCCACAGAATCCACCACCCCCACGCTTTGATGCTGGAAGCAGCAGCAGCGGGAAAAAGAAAATTTTCTTTAAGGGAAAAGGGAAACAATTCAAACGATCTGGAACCAGTAGTTCTTCCAGCTCGAGCGATTTCAAACAAATGCAAGCTGGACAATCAGCTGGCGATTATTGTAACAAATGTGGAGGGAGACATGCCACAGAACAATGCAGGGGAGTATCTGGCCTCTGCCGTATTTGTAACCAGCCGGGACATTTTGCGAGAATATGTCCTCAACGTAATTCTGGGAATTTCCAGAATTCAGCAGCAGCACGAACAATGCCAGCACCCGAAAGGTCTTCTGTACAATCTTATCAACCTCAAAACCCGCAACAAAGTATACAAGGAGGAAGCCAGACAGTGAGTCAACCTCCTAAGCAACAAGCAAAAGTGTTTGCATTGACCGAAGAGCAAGCACAAGTAGCCCCAGACGATGTTATTGCAGGTAACTGCTACTTGTGCAACTTTCCAGCTTATGTATTAATTGATACTGGTGCAACACACACCTTTATCTCTGAGAAATTTGTAATATCACACAAGTTGTCTGCTGAACCTTTAACTGAAATAGTATCGGTTTCTTCGCCTTCGGGGAAAGGAATGTTATCGATCACAGGGGTGAAAAATTGTGTGTTACAGTTTGAGGGTCACACAATTGAAATTGATTGTGTTGTGCTTGGATTATCTGATTTTGATTGTATCGTGGGCATTGATATGCTAACCAAGTATAGAGCAACAGTGGATTGTTTTCAGAAAGTGGTTCGATTCAAACCAGAGAAAACTGATGAATGGAAGTTTTATGGTAAGGGATCACGAGCCAGAATTCCTTTGATCTCTGCTATTGCATTGAATAATCTATTGCAG
>KV013375.1:9297-26372 GCA_001598015.1 Dorcoceras hygrometricum
GCCTTATCCTCATTTTGACGGCCCAATCGACTAGGAACATGTTCAGAATACACAGCGACTATTTTAGATGTGTTTCATGATAGCCGTCATACCCACTATCACATCTAACATACGCTTTAGTGCATTCTAGGTCTTTACTCAACGCAATTGTAAATCATTACACACATAATGAAAGTAAAAAACGCCATATAAAAGAATGCGAATATCATATATAAAGACTATTTCATACAAGAGTCTATAAACCCACACGCCACAAGTTGGCTAGTTGGGCATCTACTCTAACATCGAGGTAAGAGCGTGAAGCTCCAAACCCTTGATCAAGAAGAGCTGATATATCATGGTAATAACAAGGAGCGAAAGTCCTTACTTTCTGCGGCCCAAGCATAGACAGCCATGAAGAAAAGAGCAGAAATTTTCTTGGGAATGATCCATGAGGTAAAAGAAGGAGGCGAGCTCAAAATAGAAGACATCCCAGTGGTGCAAGAGTTCACAGATGTATTTCCAGATGACTTACCTGGAAAAGTGACTGATAGAGAAATTGAGTTCGAAATCAACCTACTGGCCAGGGTCGGCCCCAATCTCAAGGGCACCCTACCGGATAGCACCTGCAGAACTCAAGGAGCTCAATGATCAACTACAAGAACTGTTAGACAAAAAGCAGATCAGACCCAGTGCGTCACCTTGGGGAGCTCCAGTGTTATTCGTCAAGAAGAATGATGGAACCATGAGATTGTGTATCGACTACAGAGAGTTGAACAAAATCACAATCAAGAATAAGTATCCTCTTCCAAGAATTGATGACATCTTCGATCAACTCAAGGGAGCTACAACCTTCTCCAAGTTGGATTTGAGGTCAGGTTATCACCAGCTAAAGATCAAGGCTGAGGATGTTCCTAAAACTTCATTTTAGGACAAGGTATGGTCATTAAGAATTCACAGTGATGCCATTTGGTCTAACCAACGCACCAGCGGCCTTCATGGACCTCATGAACCGCGTATTCAAGCCGTTCCTTGACAAATTTGTGGTGGTGTTCATAGATGATATACTCGTGTATTCATCAAGTGAAGAAGACCACAAGGAACATCTTCGAATTACTCTCCAAACCCTACGAGAAAAACAACTGTACGCCAAATACAAGAAGTGCGAATTCTGGCTGAAAAGTGTGGCATTCCTAGGCCATATAATCTCCGAAGCAGGCGTATCAGTAGATCCAAATAAGGTAGACGCCATCATGGACTGGCCTGCGCCTAAGACGGTGACAGAAGTTAGAAGCTTCTTGGGATTGGCCGGCTATTATCTAAAGTTCATAGAAGGCTTCTCTGTAATAGCCTTACCACTCACTAGACTCACCCAGAAGAACTCCAAGTTCAACTGGAACGAAGAGTGTGAGAGAAGCTTCGAGACTCTGAAGACGAAGCTTGCATCTGCCCCTGTTCTAACGCTACCCGTAGGAGACAAAGGCTTTACCATCTACAGCGATGCATCGAAAGAAGGACTAGGGTGTGTACTCATGCAAGATGGCATAGTAATTGCTTATGCCTCAAGGCAACTGAAGACGCATGAACACAACTACCCAACCCATGGTCTAGAGCTAGCTGCAGTAGTTTTTTCTCTAAAGATTTGGCGTCACAACCTTTATGGGGCAAAGTGCGAAGTATTCACCGACCATCAGAGTCTCAAGTATATATTCACTCAGAATGAATTGAACCAGAGACAAAGACGATGGCTCGAGCTATTAAAGGACTACGACTTGACAATAAACTACAACCCAGGAAAGGCAAATAAGGTAGCCGATGCGCTGAGTCGGAAGAATATGAACAAAGTGATACTATCATCGATCTCAGCCCAACCGTGCCTCAAAGAATTGGTCAAGATCAATCAGGATCGAGACCCTTCTATGATCCAACTTAAGGAACAAATCAAACAAGGGAAGGCGTCGGAGTTTCGAGTAGACCAAGAAGGAATCATCTGGATGAACGGGAGATTATGTGTGCCCGACGTCGATAACCTTCGTCAGGAAGTAATGTCTGAAGCACATAAGTCCAAGTTCTCAATCCACCCGGGGAGTACAAAGATGTATAGGGATTTAAAAGAACACTTCTGGTGGAATGGGATAAAAAGAGATGTTGCTGATTTCGTCGCTAGATGTCATGTATGCCAACAAGTCAAGGCAGAACATCAAAGACCTGGAGGATTATTAAAACCACTGGAGATTCCAGAATGGAAGTGGGATAACATATCCATGGACTTTGTAGTAGTCTGCCGAAGACGAGACTAGGCTACGATGGAATATGGGTAATCGTGGATAGGTTAACAAAATCCGTGCATTTTCTGCCTGTCCAAATGAACTACGGCTTGGATAATCTCGCTTCGTTGTACATGGACAACATCGTCAGAGTGCATGGAGTTCCAACCAGCATTCTTTCAGATAGGGATCCAAGATTCATATCTCGTTTCTGGAAGAGCTTCCAAGGAGCTATGGGAAGTAAGGTCACCCTCAGTACGGCTTATCATCCACAGACCGATGGCCAAACTGAGAGAACCATCCAGACACTAGAATACATGCTGCGGACATGCACTTTAGACTTTGGTAGTAATTGGAGCGAGCATCTACCTCTGATAGAGTTCTCCTACAACAATAGCTACCACAGCAGCATAGGAATGGCACCATATGAGGCCCTATATGGACAGAAATGTCGATCGCCGCTATATTGGGATGAGGTTGGAGAAAAGGCCATCACAGGACCTGAACTCGTCCAGGAGACAGTGAAAAAGGTGGCCATCATAATGGAAAGACTGAAGGCAGCCCAGGATCGACAGAAAAGTTGGGCAGATTTAAAGAGAAGACCCATGGCCTTCGAGGTAGGCGAGAAAGTGTATCTCAAGGTTTCTCCAATGAAAGGAGTAGTCCGCTTTGATAAAGCCGGAATGCTGAATTCCCGATATGTCGGACCATACGAAATCTTGGAAAGAGTAGGAACACTTGCCTATAGACTGGCCTTACCACCCAGTATGTCAAGAATCCACAACGTTTTCCATGTCTCACAACTAATAAGATATATCGCGGATTCTAGTCACGTTCTGGATGAAGGGCCACTCCTCGTGGAAGGGAATTTGAACAAATGACTGAGCTAAGAAGAAGTCCCAATTTGAATCATGGACACAAAGGACCAGGTTCTTAGACGAAGAACAATCCCGTATGTCAAAGTCCAATGGTCCAACCACACCGAGAGAGAAGCCAAGTGGGAAAAGGAAGAGAAGATGCGTAGTCAATATCCCTACCTTTTCGACGATGAAGGTAACCAAAGTCGAGGACGAAACGTCTTTTAAGGAGGGAGGGATGTGAAAACCCGACTGAGCTAAGAAGAAGTCCCAATTTGAATCATGGACACAAAGGACCAGGTTCTTAGACGAAGAACAATCCCGTATGTCAAAGTCCAATGGTCCAACCACACCGAGAGAGAAGCCAAGTGGGAAAAGGAAGAGAAGATGCGTAGTCAATATCCCTACCTTTTCGACGATGAAGGTAACCAAAGTCGAGGACGAAACGTCTTTTAAGGAGGGAGGGATGTGAAAACCCAAAAATTCAGCTCCCGGAAATAGAGCCAAAAAAAAAGTCAGATCTCGGAAAGTCAATTCAACTTTTGGTCGATCAACTCAGCTTTTGGTCGGACAACTTAGCTTCTGGAAAGTCAAATAAGCTTTTGGTCGGTCAACTCAGCTTCTGGTCGGTCAACTCAACTTCTGCTCAGTCAGCAGACAACTCCGCGGTCAACTCAGCAGTCAAACTCAGCTTCTGCTCAGTCAGCAGACAACTCCACGGTCAACTCAGCAGTCAAACACAGCTTCTGCTCTATCAGCAGTCAACTCAGCAGTCAAACACAGCATCTGCTCAGTCATCAGACAACTCCACGATCAACTCAGCAGTCAAACTCAGCTTCTGCTCAGTCAGCAGAAAACTCCGTGGTCAACTCAGCAGTCAAAATCAGCTTCTGCTCAGTCAGCAGACAACTCAACAGTCAACTCAGCAGTCAACTCAGCGGTCAACTCAGCTTTGACCAACGAAAATTTCAGATTTTGGCGACGAGAATTCAGATTTTTGGCCGCGAATTTCAGTAAGTTGTTTCACGCGTACAGAGAATATTTCACCATTGAAACTGTCAATTGAGAAGGATTTATGGCTAATTAACCCACTCAAATCAATGCCTACATTATTACTTTTGTAACAGCCATTTTAATAGCCATTAAACCTGGGAGTTAAATTCTGAAACGGCAGACCTTTTGCCTCCTCCCACTACACCTATAAATACCACTGAGACAGTAGATGAGAACCCCACAATTCTCCCAAAAATTTTCTCAAAAAAAAAAATACAGTAACTTGCACGTTGAAACCTTGCTCCAGCTGCTCCCTAGTGCACCAGATTTCGTTCAAACTCCATATTTCGGTAAGTGGGCTTTTGCTATGTATATATTCGTATGATATTATATATTATTATTCATTCGAAAATTCTGTTTTGAACCTACTGTTCGAGCACTTGTTCACGTCAGATTTCTGTTCGTTTCAAGCTCTGTTTTGCATTGATTTTTGCTATCGTAATATGGGTCTATGGAATATTCCGCACTCTCAGTTACTTGGTGTAACTGCTCCCTAGTGCACCAGATTTCGTTCAAACTCCATATTTCGGTAAGTGGGCTTTTGCTATGTATATATTCGTATGATATTATATATTATTATTCATTCGAAAATTCTGTTTTGAACCTACTGTTCGAGCACTTGTTCACGTCAGATTTCTGTTCGTTTCAAGCTCTGTTTTGCATTGATTTTTGCTATCGTAATATGGGTCTATGGAATATTCCGCACTCTCAGTTACTTGGTGTAACTAATGGCCTCGACCCCTCAGAGAGGAGTAAAAATAGGGACTGATCAGTAAACCATAGACACGAAGTAATTATCAGTGCTACCTGTTCTCTGTGATATGCTCCGCTCTGTTCTCTGTTATATGTTCTGCTCTGTTCAGTGTTCTTTAAATGTTTCAAGTTCAGTTCAGTTATTTATATATGTATATGTATTTGTTATATGCTCGAATGGTATCCCCCACTTGCTGAGCGTTTCCCCAAACACTCACCCCTTACTTCTCCACCCAGATAAGAATTAAGAGCAGGTAGAAGAAGAGGAACAAGAGATGTTCTGGTGCTGGTGAAGATCATTTTTCTGTTAATACAATTTATTTATTTTTTCGCTACCGCAATTTCTCAGATTTTCAGATGTAAAAACGAACATATTTTTTGGTTATGTAATGACTGGTTTGAGCTATGCTATGTGATAGGATCAATATTGCACAAAAACAGCCCTAGGAGTTCAGAAGGGGGGGGGCGTTGAATGAACTCCTTGGTATTTTTAATTTTCGAAACCGTTTAAAATAATTTTACAAGCACCCGCTTAACTTAAGTCCGAGTTACCAGACTTAAGGTATCTCAGTTTTAAAGGCTGATTTCTCGGTTAACAAAAATGTGCGGAAAGAAATCGATTAATCAGTGAACAGTGTAAAAATTAAATAATGCGTAATGTAACGAGTTAAGGGACATAGAATTTGTTTCTGGAAGTTTGGATATAAATATCCTACGTCTCCCCTTATTCCTTTTCAGGAAGGTTTCACTAGAAGATTTTATGCGTGCAGGCCTTCTACAAACACCCGATCACCGAGCCTCGCTCCAGGTGAACTCCTAGCAACACCAAATACACAGTGCAGACGCAGCTGCTGAAAATAGGTAACGTAATGATGTTTTTCGAACTGCTTCACAAAGCTAGTTCGTTACATACTCAATAAAATATGACAGTGAAATACAAATCTATGAGACTGTAAATTCTCTGGTTTCTAAACAACTAAACACGATTCAAAAGATTGAACCAGAGAAAGACTCGAAGGTAAATTTCTGTGGAGATCAACACTTGTGTTCTTCGAGTTGTATGAGCTTCTTGAGAGTAACTTCAACAGATAGTAAGCTCGAGAATGATAGAGATAGAAAAATGGCAAAGTAACGGCAAGTAGTCGAAAGCAAAGAGTATTTATTCAAATCAAACTTCTGCTATATATACTCTTCGCTCAACGGTCAAATAATTCTGTAAAGGGAACAAAATCCTTTTTGAAATTCTGATACCCAAGCAACCGTAATTTCTTCTCCACTACAAGGTAAATTACACACCGTCAGAGCCAAAATGTCATTTTCCATATTTGTAATCACCGTGTAACGACCTCTGCAAATGTGTACTATTTACCCAAAATAGTACCAACGTTGTCTCCTTAATTCCAGGCAAATTTACGATTCAATCTTCACCTTTGATTTTGAATATTTATATCGTTTGAATCAATTCGTAGTCTGCGCCTGAAATTTCTTTCTGATAATCAGCTTTTCCCTTCACACAGAAGATGACTATCTTGCACCTAATCGAATACGCAGTTTCAGTTGAAGCATAATAACAATAGAGTAGTTGAAACGGCTGATAGCTTCAACGTCTGAAATATTTTCTTGTTTTTATCAAACTCCAACGGCTGAGTGATAACCAACGTATGAATCTACGCATTAATCCATCGTCTGAATTCTAGCGTAAAATCATACGCTGTCGTTTCAACTTATCTAAACGACGTAGTTTTGAAACTCGTTAATAAATACTTTGTAGTCTGAATGGTTGCGTCTGATATCAAATCAACATCTGAATCCTTACATAACCCATAGTCTGAATACTAGCGCTAATCAAAACGCTGCGTATCAACTTACTCAAACGACGTAGTTTTGCGACACACAAGTATTTGCGTCTGAAATATATTCAACTGTAGTCAACGTTTGAAATATTCTTAGATATCCAACGGCTGATTATAACCAAGTAATAACCAATGACTGATTCAACAGCACTGTAGCCAACTACTGAGAATAAATACCCAACTGCTGAATTGAATGCCAGAGTCTGATTGCAAAACCTTTGATCAACGTCTGAATTGCAACTACTGGTGACATAAAAACCTAAAGCCAAAAACTGATAACCCGAGAGATTTCAATATCTGAAATAATATTCTATCAACTGAATGCTTCAACTCAACTTCTGAAATAATCCCGAATACCAACATCTGAATTATCCTGACGTCTGAATATACTTTCCTGTTAATTGCAACGGCTGATTGTCCAGTAGTTACTTTGCATAAAAAGCTTGTCTTATTTTGTTATCACCAAAACTATAAGTTTTATCCTAACACTATGAGGCTTAATGTCTTACAATTTTATAATTGTTTAATATTGCCGATGTCATGAGTCTTGGTCTCGGGGTGTGATAGCTGGAAAAACTCGTTGTCTTTGGTTGAGTTTTCCTACAATAACAGCTATCAGGTCACGATTGGCATGGCACCATTTGAAGCTTTGTATGGCAGGAAGTGTAGATCGCCAGTGTGTTGGGAAGAAGTGGGGGAGAAGCAGCTGTCTTCCCCAGAGTTTGTGCAGCAAATGAGAGATCGGGTGGACTTGGTTCGCCAGAGAATGAAAGTTGCTCAAGATCGGCAAGCCAGTTATACGAATAAGAGGCGTAGGCCTTTAGAATTTGAGGTTGGTGATCTAGTTTTCCTTAAGGTTTCTCCTTTCCGCAGTGTTATGAGATTTGGTCTCAAGCGTAAGTTATCTCCTCGCTATGTTGGTCCTTATGCGATCTTAGAGAGGATTGGTCCTTTGGCTTATCGACTGTTGTTGCCACCAGATTTGTCTTCCTTACATGATGTGTTTCATGTTTCGATGCTGAGGAAGTATGAGCCAGATCCCTCGCATGTGTTGAGAACTGACGAGGTGGAGTTAGATCGGACTTTGAGCTATGTTGAGTATCCCTTGCAGATCTTGGATAGAAAAGAGAAACAGCTGAGGAATAAAACCATTCCCTTGGTGATGGTTCAGTGGAGCAAGCACGGTAGTGAAGAAGCTACTTGGGAACTGTAAGAGAAGATGCAGCGTGAGTGGCCGCATCTGTTTGAGTAGATGTTGTTTTGTTCTAGCAGTTGGTTGCTTGTGTTTCTTTCCCCAGTTATCTTGAACTCTTGTTTTGGAGTTGATCGATTTCGAGGACGAAATCCTGTTTTAGTGGGGGAGAGATGTGAGACCCGAAAGCTGATAAGATTAATTGAGTTAATTAATCGGGTTTGATTGAGATCAGCTTTGAGTTGATGAGCTTGGAGAAGCTATCGGGTTCTGTTTGTTCTTAGAATAGCTTTGGTTAGTTGAGTTCTTTCGCGGAAGCTGTTCAGTAGTTAGCGCAGGTCATCGCTGAATGTTGGCGTTCAGTAGTGGTGATGTCAGCAGCTATCGCTGACTGGTTGTTTCAGCAGTCGTAGCGAGATCAGCAGTCGCTGAGCAGTAGCGAGTGCGCTAGCGTGTTTCAGTAGCGGGTGCTTGTACGTCGTCGTTTGGATTAGTTGGAACGACAGCGTTTTGGGGTTAGCGAAGAAGATCAGCTGTTAGTTGCGTTAGCGTCAGCTGGGTGAGAGATCTGTTGTTGCGTTGCTAACAGTTGTTGGTTAGTATTCAGAAGTGAGTAGCGGGTGATGTGTCCAGTTGCGGCAGTAGTTCTCTGCGATGTCGTTTGAGTTAGTAGCGATCGCTGTTTTGGCTTAGTGAGATCTGTTGCAAGATCGGTTTTGCGAGCGGGAATATCAGTTGCGATAGTTTAAGTTGTCGGTGGAGCTGTTTCCAGGGGTTAGCGAAGAAGATCAGCTGTTAGTTGCGTTAGCGTCAGCGTGGGTGAGAGATCGTGTTGTGTCGTTGCTAACAGTTGTTGGTTAGTATTCAGAAGTGAGTAGCGGGTGATGTGTCCAGTTGCGGCAGTAGTTCTCTGCGATGTCGTTTGAGTTAGTAGCGATCGCTGTTTTGGCTTAGTGAGATCTGTTGCAAGATCGGTTTTGCGAGCGGGAATATCAGTTGCGATAGTTTAAGTTGTCGGTGGAGCTGTTTCCAGTTTCTGTCAGCCGTGAGATTTAATATGGAGCTTGGCCTTGTTCTCTATTATTGTTCCCGACACTTAGAATATTTTCCCGATTGCCAAATTCTGTCGCGATTCCATAGAGAATGTTCACCGAACCTTATCTTCTTCAATTGTCGTCGGTAGGAAGCTCCGATGAGGGCGAGAGTGGTAGCGTTGGACTCCTCTTTCTGAGACGCTTCGTTTGGTGGTGCTTTGTGGACGTTTACTTGAAGCTGGTGAGGTGTGCGAAGACATCTCCCTTGTGTAGTCTGTTAGCATAAGCGTCGGATTTCGCTCCTAGCTTTTTGGGGTAAGTTCAGTTCCTGCCTTTAAGCTTGTTAGAGCTTTTTGTGGTGTTAGATGTGGTAGGATAGCGCTCGTGGAGTTGTAGCTCCCGGCTGTTGCTTTTCTGTGCTTCGGTATTTTAGCAGTTGTTGTGTTGCCGTTGAGCAGGTGGTGGATCTGCGTCATTGTGGCAATCTGCTTTGTTGTAATTATAGCTCAGAATACTTAAGGTACGGATGTGAGCTTGTTTACAGCTTAGGATTGAGCATGGATTATATGCTTGGCTATGTGTGTGCTCTGTGCTGTTATTGTTTGTGCATTGTATTGATATCAGCTGTTGCATTTGCATACACGCATATTGCTGTCGAGCCCTGTTTTGCTAGCTATGCCTGTTCTGTTGAATTGTGAGTACCAGGATGCTATGTTCAAGGACGAACGGGTAGTTCCCGTATACCTTGGAGGCGAGCGGGTAACTCCCGTACCTCATTCTCCCTGCTGGGTTTGTTAGTTGCTATGAGCTGAGTGGGTAGCTCCCACATCTCATGAGTGAGCAACAGCAGGTGGAGCTGGTTATTAGCATCTGGTATGGTGTACTGGAGATGAGTGGGTAGCTCCCATGTGCTCAGTATACCCGTGGCCATGAACTGATTGTTCCTTTGATCAGATCTTGCTGTTGAGCTATTTTTGAGATCCTTTGGCTCCCTGCTTTCGGTTGTAGCCTTGATCCCTTGCATAGCATGTGCATATTTATCTGTGTTTTCCTTATGCTGTTTATGCTGCTCTCCGTACTGGGTTTGACCCCGAGGTCTCTCTGGGGCTGGTGTTTGTTGCCTGTGTGTTGTTTTCAGGTCTCCCAGGTTTCTCTGCTGGTCGTGGCTTTGACTCAGCGGGAGGTGCCCCAGGAGGTGGTTAGAGTGTCCCGTAGCGTATAGCATATATGTACTAGTACTGTTAGCCGGGGAATGCCCTGTTCTTGTGGGATTGTATATCTTTGTAGTGCTGGATTTGTGGTTGTTTAAATGCTGTACTGTTGTATCGTGTGTTTGTAAAATATTGGGATTACTTTGAGTATTTTGTAGTTTAAATTATATGTTTTAAACCGTCAGGACTAAAGCGAAAATTTTAAGCCACTTTTTGTATGCTTCCGCTATGTCTGCATGGTTTAACTCTGAGTAGAGCACGAGGCCTGACAACAACAATCGTGAACGAGAGTTTGACAACTTGAAGCAAGAATATGAAGGTGGCCGAGTATGCCAGACAGTTCTGTTCACTTTTGATGTACGTTCCCCATGTAGCTAACCAGAAGAGGACTAAGAGGAATAAGTTTCTGAAGGGTTTGAGCCTGATTTGTTCTAGATGGTGTTGTCTGGTTCACCTGCGACTTATGCTGAGGCCGTGGATAGGGCTGTAGACATTGAGGAGAGTTTGTTGGAGGCACAGGCTCCGGTTCAGCCATCGGTGGGGCGCACTTTTCAATCGGTGCAAGATGTGTCGCAATCGTTTCAGTCTCCTAAGGCGCAGCAATCGAGTCGTCAGAGGTTCATGCCAAGAGGCAAACAGTTTAAGAAGAAGGAGCATTAGAGTTCCACTGGTTCGATGAGTTCTGGTGGCAGTAGTTCTGGCAGTATGTTTTGTGGACAGTACGGAGGGAAGCATGAGACTTCGCAGTGTCGTGGAGTTCGAGGTCTTTGTCATCTTTTTCGTCAAGCGGGACATTTTTCTAGAGCGTGTCCTTTGATGGGAGGGCAGTCTTTGAGTCAGTCTCAGCAAGGTTCCGCTGGTGGTTCTTCGCAGCGGCAGCAACCTTTTGTTCCGTCCCAACGATATGGATTTCAACCTCGTGAGCCTTCTAGGTTTGGAGTACCCTCGATACCTCAGTTTCTGGGACCGCAGCAGGCCCAGGCGAACGGTTTGACGAATGAGCAAGCCGCTGAGATGCCTGAGAGGATTATTGCAGGTGCATGCTTTATCTTTGATTTTCCTGCACGAGTTTTGATTGACACTGAAGCATCACACTCCTTCATTTCTGAGTTGTTTATGTTTGAGCGTGGGTTGAGTTCTTCCCCACTATGAGATATTGTCTCCGTGTCCACCCCTGTTGGTGAGTCTGTTGTCCCGAGAGGTGGTGTTGGATTGTCTGATTAGATTTGATGAGCATGTTTTGATGACCCATCTGATTGTTTTGGGAATTCGATATTTTGATTGCATTTTGGGTATGGATGTGCTGACTGAGAATAGAGCGACCGTTGATTGTTTCCATGGTGTGGTGAGGTTTAGGCCTCGATCTGGAGAGAAATGAGAGTTTTATGGTGCTGATTCACGACCTGAGATTCCTATGGTGTCAGCCATGGAGATGTTTAGTTTGTTGTCGCTAGAGAATTCAGGGTTAATGATCTATGCCCTAGATGTTTCCATGAGTCGAGAGTGGAGTTGGGCGATGTTCCGATTGCTCAAGAGTTCCCAAATGTGTTTCCAGACGAGATTCCTGGATTTCCTCCGAGAAGAGAGATCGACTTCAGTATTGAGTTGGTGCCTGGTACAGCCCCGATTTCTAGAGTTCCGTATCGATTGGCACCAGCAGAGTTGAAAGAACTCAAGGATCAGTTGAGAGATATTCTTGAGAAAGGCTTCATTAGATCGAGTATGTCGCCTTGGGGAGATCCGATTCTGTTTGTGAAGAAGAAAGATGGATCTATGAGAATGTGCGTTGATTTTCGATAGTTGAACAAAGCGATAGTGAATAAAAAGTATCCGTTGCTGATGATTGATGATTTGTTCGATTAGTTGCAAGGATCGGCCGTGTACTCGAAGATTGATTTGCGATATGGATATCATCAGTTGCGGATTAGAGACGCTGATGTAGCGAAGACAGCTTTCCGAACGAGATACGGGCATTATGAGTTTCTTGTGATGCCGTTTGGATTGACGAATGCTCCTGGTGTGTTTATGGATTCGATAAATCACGTCTTTAGCGAGTACATCGATCAATTTGTGATTGTCTTCATAGATGACATCTTGGTGTATTCGAGGATTTTCAGAGAGCATAAAGAGCACTTGAGGATAGTGTTGCAGAGACTGAGAGACTCACAACTGTATGCCAAGTTCAGCAAGTGTGAATTCACGTCTTAGCGAGTACATCGATCAATTTGTGATTGTCTTCATAGATGACATCTTGGTGTATTCGAGGATTTTCAGAGAGCATAAAGAGCACTTGAGGATAGTGTTGCAGAGACTGAGAGACTCACAACTGTATGCCAAGTTCAGCAAGTGTGAATTTTGGCTAGACAGAGTTATCTTCTTGGGTCATGTGATTTCAACGCAAGGAATTTCTGTGGATCCTAGTAAGGTCGAAGCATCTTAACTGGGGTGCGACCTAGGAATGTTTCCAGGATTCGTAGTTTCTTAGGTTTGGCTGGCTATTACAGGCGTTTCATTGAGAAGTTTTCTTCGATAGCCAGGCCGATGACTCAATTGACCCAAAAGGATAGGAAGTTTGTTTGGACTGATGAATATGAGTCGAGTTTTCAGACGTTGAAGGAGAAGTTGACTACTGCTCCTGTTTTGTCCTTGCCTTCGGGTTCTGGAGGTTTTGTGGAGTGCTCTGATGCTTCTCTGAGTGGTTTAGGGTGTGTTTTGATGCAGAACGGGTACGTGATTGCGTATGCGTCTCGACAATTGAAGCCTCATGGGACGATATACCCCTTTCATGGCTTAGAGTTGGCTATGATTGTGTTTGCTTTGAAGATATGACAACACTATTTGTATGCTGAGGAGTTTGTGGTGTACACCGACCACAAGAGTTTGAAGTATATCTTCACCCAATCGGATTTGAATATGTTGCAACGTCGTTGGATGGAGTTGCTTAAGGATTTTGATTGCGAGATACAGTATCAGCCTGGGCGGATGAACTTGGTAGCCGATGCTTTGAGTAGAAAGGCCCAGCCTGTGATGCTAACATCCTTGAGTATATCGAGAGTCCACGAGCAGTTGAGTACTTCTGGTTGGTGTTTCCAGCCGAGTGATCAGTACTTTTTAGTTTCTTCGATTCAGGTTGAACCACAGATTGTGATTGACACCAGAGAGGCACAGAGGACTGATCCGTATATCCATGAGTTGAGGATTAAGGCCCAGAGTGGTCAGTCTGAATATTTCTCTGTTGCTCCTGATGGGTGTCTGAGATTTTGTGATAGATTAGTAGTTCCGAACTTGATTGATTTGAAAGAGACTATTCTGAATGAAGCGCATTGCAGTCGTTATAGCGTGCATCCGGGGGAGAAGAAGATGTACCATGCTTTGAAGTCTCACTATTGGTGGGAAGGCATGAAAAGCGACATTTCTGGTTTTGTTGCTCGATGTTTGAATTGCCAGCAGGTCAAGGCTGAGATAATGAGACCTGGTGGATTGTTGCAGAGTTTAGAAGTTCCTCAATGGAATTGGGAGCACATCGCCATGGATTTTGTGACTCATTTGCCTCGATCGACTAGGGGATGCGATGCGATTTGGGTGGTGATTGATAGACTCTCGAAGTCAGCCCATTTCATTCCCTATGATGTGAGGTGCTCGATGAAGAAAATGGCGAAGTTGTATGTCGACCATGTGGTTAGATTGCATGGAGTACCTGTTTGGATAGTGTCAGATAGAGATCCGAGATTCACCTCTCGATTTTGGAAGAGTTTGCAAGCAGTGATGGGTTCAATATTGGCTATGAGTACAGCCTATCACCCACAGACAGATGGTCAATCTGAGAGGACCATTCAGACTTTAGAAGACATGTTGCGTGCAGTTGTGATGGATTTCAGTGGTGGCTGGCAAGATGCTTTGTCCTTAGTTGAGTTTTCTTACAACAGCTACCAAGTGACTATTGGAATGTAGCCGTTTGAAGCTTTATATGGTCGAAAGTGTAGATCACCGATCTGCTGGGAAGAGGTTGGTGAGAGACAGCTTTATACTCCAGAGTTTGTGCAGCATATGAAGGATCAGGTTGAGTTGATTCAGAGTAGAATGAAAGCTGCGCAAGATAGATATGCTAGCTATGCTAATAAGCGACGCAGACCATTGGAATTTGAGGTTGGCGATCGGGTATTTCTCAAGATTTCTCCTTTCAAGAGTGTTATGAGATTCAGATTTAAGGGTAAGTTAGCTCCTAGATTCGTTGGTCCCTTTGAGATTGTTGAGCGGATTGGACAGTTGGCTTATAAGTTGAAGCTGCCTGATGAGTTAGCCACGAAGCAGATGTGTTTAATGTGTCAATGTTGAGAAAATATGAGCCAGATCCATCCCATGTGTTGAGGACTGATGAAGTAGAGCTGGACCAAACCCTGAGTTATGTTGAATATCCAGTGCAGATTCTGGATAGAAAGGAGAAGCAGATGAGGAATAAGGTTATACCGTTGGTGATGGTCCAATGGAGCAAGCATGGGCGTGAAGAAGCTACCTGGGAAGTTGAGGAAAAGATGAGACAGGAGTGGCCTCATCTGTTTGAGCTATGACAGTAGCGATCCAGGTAACCTTCTAGCTTGAATGATTTTGTGATTTAAGTAATTTTCCTGCTGAATTGAGATTCTATTTAGTATTGAGTTGTACTAGGCAGTATGGCATGAGTATATTAGGAACGATGTCTAGTATAGTGTGTCATGAATAAGCTATCTTGCTGTTGTGATTTTGATTCAATGTCTTAACTGATTTCGAGGACGAAATCGATTTCTAGTGTGGGATAGTGTGAGGACTAGAAATCTGTTAAGTAAGATTTAATAGTTAAGAAGCTTTTGAATTAAGATTTGTCACGGAATTGTGATTTCTGGGTGCCAGATTTGACATAGAGTTAATCAGCATCGTCGTTTGGATTAGCGAAGAAGACAGCAGTGAGTTGCGTGAGCATTCAGATGTTGGTACGCAATGGTAGCGTGAACAGATGTCAACGCTAGTCAACGTTACTGTGTAGTGAGAGGAATCTGTTAGAGTTAGCGCGCGGACGTGAGAAGCTGTTGTGTGTGGGTCAACACATCTTAGTTGACCGCTGGTTGTTAGCGCTGTTCAGATGTGGCTAGAGAGAGATCTGTTCAAATGTTGCTAGCGAGGGAGAGAGATCTGTTCAGATGTTGCTAGCGAGGGAGATAGATCTGTTCAGATGTCGCTAGAGGGAGAGATCTGTTTCAACTGTGGGATCTGTTCAGATGTCGCTAGAGGGAGAGATCTGTTTCAACTGTGGAAGCTATGCTATGTCGTTTTGATTAGTTGGTGCGACGTCGTTTGCTGTGGAGTTAGTAACTTGTTTAGACACTTGAACCATATCAGCACAGCCAGTTGAGGGCGAAATCTGGAGTCAGCTTTGAGAGGACTTTTGCCTTAGTATAAGCAGAGATCTGAATTGCTTGGAACAGTAGTGATTCGAGGATTTATATACCAAGTGCTGCTCAACACTTAGCGTATTTTGAACCCGATATTCCTCATCGTTTTCTCCAGTAAACCTTCGATAGTTACTGTTCATTCTAACCCTTCTCCGGTAGATTGCCGTCGATTTCCGCCGTTGTTTGGAGCGAGATTGGTGGCGCTGAGCTCGTCTTGAGTAGCTCTTTCGATTGATACCAGTTAAAAGCCCGGTTCGACGTTGGAGAGGGAACGCGAAGAAGCTGTGAGTTGGTGTGTTTTCGCGACAGTTGAGTAGAGCGTTCTCCTGTGCTGTGAGCTTTTGGGTAAGTGTTCCTTGTTGTTTTAAGCTTAGTTCTAGCTGTTAGAAGCTGCTGTGATAGATAAAACCAGATTTGAGTTCTTGACCGTAGGCAGTATGATGTAGAAGCTAGGATTTGAGCTGAATATTGAGATTCTTTGACAGATTTAGCTCCCGGACAATTCCTCCTGTTGTGTGTGCCGTGACCAGTGAGGAAGCAGTTTGAGAAATTGAAGCTGCCGTGCCTGAGTAAGATCTGTTGAGGTAGAATTTGAGAATTTAAGGTACGATTTGAGCTTTTGTTAATGGCTTAGACATAGCGTGCTAGTATTTGAGGCATGAAATCTGTGCTATGTGAATTCTGTGATTACGTGACAGCTTGATTGAATTGATATGCTCTATTTACGTAATTTATGCATGTTGAAATCATATTTGAATTTCATGGCATTCATGCATACATATTTAGCCATTGATCGATTGAGTTTTGGCGACAATGGCGGATCCGGATCCCGTTTCTCGGGGGCACAGCGGAAGTTTAAAATTTGCCCCAAAAAACGTTCAATACATCAAAATAATCAATAAAACATGCATAGGATGTTTTATAGAGTGTCACCTTGCTGGCGTCTAGGCGCCTGGCTCCAACCAAATTCGTAGGGAATCTGGCTCTTCACGGTAGGCGGCGGTAGATCCTCCTAATCAGGTCCACGACCAGAAACAAGAATCCTTCGTCATCCTGCACTAGAAGGCCTGACAAATTTGGCACGGACGGAAACTTCTCGAAAAGACTATCGGAACAAGTCCGATCACGACGGCGGAGCGTGGAGGAGCGGCGGCGGTCGTGAGGTAGAGGAGGAATGGGGCGGCCACTTGGAGGCTAGGGTTGTATCAAGTGTTTTCTAGTTGTAGCCCTAGGTCTAATTTAATAAATAAGTGATGGGCTTGAACCGGCCCAATGGACTTGGGTCAGGCCCAGGTCCATATGAACATTAGGTTCATTTCCATCACCGTGGCTTCATCATAATCCTGATCGTCGATCAGATCGGACCGATCAACACAGTTTCCAAAACTGAGTATTATGATGTGAAAACAATTTTTCAGACCACCTAGACCAAAATAGCAGTTTAGCCCCT